>CAUYRT010018199.1:0-42463 GCA_963574885.1 Lepilemur ruficaudatus | reverse complement strand
TGTCTCCTGATAAAAAACACTGAAATATTTTAGTGTTTTTTTTTTTCTTTCAGTTTAATCTTGATAACAAGAATAGGCATTTATTGGCCAGGTGCAGTGGCTCACACCTGTAATCCCAGCATTTAGGGAGGCCAAGGTGGGGGGATCGGTGGGAGGATCGCTTGAAGCCAGGAGTTCAAGATTAGCCTGAGCAACATAGTGAGATCCTGTCTCTATAAAAAAAAAAAAAAAAAAAAAATTAGCCATTTGTTAATGCTTCCTTTGCACCAAGTACTCTGGTAAATGCTTAAGAAACATTGTTTCATTTCATCCTCTCGAGGGCCCTGTGAGAGAGGTCCTGTGTCATCTCTATTTTGTGTACACAAGGCCCAAGCGTTAGTAGCTGGCTCCCGGTTTCACTCAGCTGGCTGCTGAGTGGTGGCATTGCTGTGATGCCAGTGTGACTGTGTCTAGCTCTAAGTAGTTTGTGCGAACAGCTCTTACGTCATGTCGTTAGGACTTAACTGTTTACGTAGCACCACTAGTAGCTGGAGGGTTAGCTTTACCTTCCATTGTAAAGCTGAAAAATATCTATTTTTTTTTTTTTTTTGAGACACAGTCTCACTCTGTTGCCCGGGCTAGAGTGAGTGCCATGACGTCAGCCTAGCTCACAGCAACCTCAGACTCCTGGGCTCAAGCGATCCTTCTGCCTCAGCCTCCCAAGTGGCTGGGACTACAGGCATGCGCCACCATGCCCGGCTAATTTTTTCTATAATATTTTTAGTTGGCCAATGAATTTCTTTCTATTTATAGTAGAGACGGGGTGTCGCTCTTGCTCAGGCTGGTTTCGAACTCCTGACCTTGAGCGATCCACCCACCTCGGCCTCCCAGAGTGCTAGGATTACAGGTGTGAGCCACGGCGCCCGGCCAGGACAGTATTTTTTTTCTCTTAAAAGCAAAGAGTTTCCTGGGTTTATGTGTTGGGTCTTTGAGGAGACTCAGTGTAAGGAACCCAGAACTATAACTTGCCAAACAAGGCACTAAATCACAGTGAATCCTACATGAAAAGAGCTATCTATAAAGTACTGGAGGTATTTAACAGTAAAGATACTGGAGTAGAAATTAAATAGTCACTGCAACATTTTTAATAGCTGGAGAATAAAAACCAGAAATGACTATTAGGTGGCTTCAATATTTATTAGTAATAAACTGGTACATAAAATAAATATAGTCATTAGAAAGAATAAGATAGATATCTAAGTGCTGTATGGAAGTATTGCCAAGATATATTTTTAAATTTAAAAAATGCAATATATTGTTTATAATGTCCTGCTATCTGTTTTTTTAACAAAGGTATATACAGGCGTATATTTGCATAAGGCATTTCTGGAAGGATACACAAGTAACTTTATGGTAGTTGCCTCTGGAACAGAGTCTGGAGAGCTAATGCAAAGAAGAATAGCACTTTTTAGTACACATCCCTTCATATGATTTACATTTTTTGCCATATGCATATTGTTTTCAGTTTTAAGAATGACTGATTAGTACAATCATAAAATATAATCTTTTTGAAAAAGCTTAGGGATAGAATATCCCTATATCTGGGAGCTATCTGGGAGCATGACACCAAAACTTAATCAAGTAACATTTCTTTCTTATTATTTAGAATAATTTGTAGTTGTGGTTAACAGCAAAGAATAACATTAAAATCTAAAATTTTTACATGGTCTTAAAGGCCATCTCTGGCTTCTTCTACCAGTCTTCCCTTATATACTTTGATTTAGCCCCACTCACCTCCTTACTGTTCCTCAAACATGCCAGTCCCTGCCAGAGGGCCTTTGCTCTTCTGATCTTGCTTTGAGTTTTTGCTTAAGGGTCTTCCTTACCTTCCATATAAAAAAACCATTGTAGCAGAGTGTCTAAGTTCAGGCTGCTATAATAGAAATACCATAGACTGGGTGACTTAAACAACAGAAATTTATTTTTCACAGTTCTGGAGGCTGGGAAGTCCAAGATCAAGGCATCGGCCCTCAGATCCTAGTAAGGGTCTGCTTCCTGATTATGTCCTAATGCGGTGGAAAGACAGATCATCTCTCTCTGTCTCTTCTTATAAGGGCACAAATCCAATTATGAGTGCTCCACTGTCATGCCTAATTACCTCCTAAAGGCCCCACCTCCAAATACTATCACAGTGGCTATAAAGATTTCAAACTTATGAATTTTAGGGGACACAAACATTCAGTCCATTGTACAGAATAACCTCCACCATCACTCTAGCCTCCTCCTTACCCTGCTTTTTTTCCTTCATTCGTGTGTGTGTGTAATCTTGTCACCACCTAATTATTTTGTGTGTGTATGTGTGTGTGTGTGTTATTCCTCAAGGGCAGAGACTTTGTCTGTTTTACTATTATATCCCCAGTGCCTAGAACAGAGCCTGACACATAGTAAATGCGCAATAAATATTTAATGAAAAATGAACAGTAGAAGCTTTTGGATATTGTGCCTGCTTTAAATTTTGAAAAGATACATAACATATATATAATACAGACAAAGCTTTAAGTTTCTTCTGGTAAGTTCTTACCCTTCAGTGAAACTTTTAGATGGTTACTTTTTTTTGGCAGAGCAAGAATATGATCCTGGACCAAGCCTTTAAATATATAACAGAATTGAAAAGGCAAAATGATGAACTCCTGCTTAATGGAGGAAACAATGAACAAGGTAAGGATTTGAAGATTCTCATTTTTTGTTGTTTTTTTAAAAATGTTTAGGCCTTTGTGTCACAGTGAAACTTATGTTAGGATATAGAAGGCTTTTTTACCCCCAAACATTAAGACCCTGCATTCAGTTGGTCCAGAAGAATAGTGTTGCAAATACATTCATTTTAGTTTAACTCTCTTTCTTCCTCTATGAGCAACTCTAATCTTGTAGGCATACGTAATTTTGATTTTGGACTCCTTTGGGGAATTCATATTTGTCTAACTCATGATACTATTAATAATAATACTAAATGTCCTTTATTTCAGTCTTATCCTGCAGCTAGGGGGGGTTCTGTTCAGTGTAACTTAAAAACAAGATTAGGATATGCCCATGCCAAGACTTAATAATGCATTAACTAAAAAGGCCAAAACATTCAGTTCATAATTGTTTATACTGCGTGTAATGTGTGCATCAAACTGCCTGATCATTTAATGATATTTGACTTTTAGATAGAGGTGACTTTTTTTATGCTGTCCAGTGAGTTCTGTTTTTCCACCAGTTTTGGAGAAGATTTCCTTATAGCAGCTGAAAAGAAAAACATCGCAGGCAAGTGTAAAGCTCAGAGTTGTAGGCCAGTTTGAATTGTCTTTCATTTATGGCTCTGACAAGAGCAGAGAGAGAATTTCCTGTGACAACTCAGTAACCCACTTTAAAAGGAGGGAGAAAAAGGGCAGAATCTTTTTGCTGAGGTAGGGAGAGTGCTGCGCTGTGTTTATTGTGATGGATGAGAAGGATGCCGGAAAGCATACCTGGGAGGCCAGCGTTCAGAATTTTCCTATTTACTTTTAGTTAAATAGCCACTTACCTCTTCACTTAGCTTAGCTGTCTTTTATGGTCCAGGTCCTTTTTTGCAATGGTATCAGAGATGGTTACATACGTAATGTAAGTTGGGTAACCATTTTGAGGCACTCTGCAAAAGGGATGGATGATAAGGCCAATGTGAGTAATGAAGGCTCCTTTGATGTCAAAGCATAGAGGCTGAGGCAATCAAGTTACCTTTGAAAAAGGGGAAACTATTGAAAAAATATAGGTTGCATGGGCCTCATAAAAAACTGACCAGCCAGGCCAGGAGTTGGGGGCAACACCTGAGGCAGCTTAAATCTGGCTTTTTATCATCTCAGTCATAATCATAATTTCTGTGGTTCTTCTTTTGTGCATCTGCACTATCTGCTCTATCCTCTTTTTTCTTCCCAGCGGATTCCTCTGCATACTCATCGTCCACATGCACGGTGGTCAAAGCAATGGCCTTGGCGTCAGGTCCACCTGGGCTTGAGTCTCAGCTTCCTTTACTCACTCAGTACCCTTTGGCCAGTTACTTAACCTCTCCAAGTCTCAGTTTCCCAATCTAATCTCATCTCTTCTCTTCTCTTTCTTTTCTTTCTTTTCTCTCTTTCTTTCTTTCTTTATTTTCTTTTCTTTCTTCTCACTCTGTTGCCCAGGCTAGAGTGCCGTGGTATCATCCTAATTCACAGCAACCTCAAACTCCTGGGCTCAAGCGATCCTCCTGCCTCAGCCTCCTCAGTAGCTGGGATTTCAGGCATTTGCCACCACACCTGGCTAAATTTTTTCTATTTTTAGTAGAGACAGGGTCTCACTCTTGCTCAGGCTGGTATCGGACTCCTGAGTTCAAGCAATCCTCCAGCCTCGGCCTCCCAGAGCACTAGGATTACAGGCATGAGCCACTGCTCCCAGCCGAGTTTCCCAGTCTTAAAATGAGAATGATTATAGTGTATACCTGGCTGACTTTAGGAAAACTATGTAATTACTCTGAGCCCATTTCTCACATCTAAAAATGGTGATTATGATAGGTAGTTCCCATCTTAGGAAGCTGTGAGGTTTACAAGAGATAATAGCAATAAAGCATTCAGATTAAAGCCTAGCACATAGTAAATGCTTGATAAATGTTAGCTGTTATCATCATTGTTGTTATTGTTAACTGAGACAGTGAATGAAAAATACCAAGCAGTAAATGTGCAATAAGTGAGAACAGTGATATTACTTGGTCTATAATGTCTGTGGCACAATGGCATCTTTCTTTTGCCTGTTAGTTCAAATGTCTGAGAATAATAATCTGCTAGTATCAGCTCATCCTTGTTGGAAGGGAACTTTCCAGGCTATCTCCTAGGGCATTAGCCTTGAGGTTTGGTGGGGGATGGATTAGAATACTCACCACTATGAATGGCAGATAGGGACGGAGGAGGTCACAGAACACAATACCAGCAGCCCAGGTTGCCCCATTAGTATGGTCTGTGGGTGAAACTATCTCCCTTAGAAAGGAGTAGGGCTGTGACAGACGCCTTCACCGTTCAGTAGCGTACCCGCACTGGCCCTCCCATCGCAAATGCAGGCTCCATTGTAGATGCTTTCTTTGCCGCTCTACCACTTTGCTTCTTACATGTTCTTGTTCCTTCCAGTCTCTGTGGTTTCAAAGAGTAAAATAGAAACTAAAGCCATTTGTAAAAGAGACTATCTATTACCACTACTGGTAATATTAGCTGTTGCAGCATTTAAATGGTTTTCTATTGCTATTCAGTGTTATTTTTCTAGCATGTTACCATGATATCAACATGTCTTCTCGTGCTTCACCTATGTAGCTGCCCTGTTGGAAATTTTTGAATTAGGAATATTGAAATTTCTATATTATGAGTAAATTTTCAGTTGTTGACCTTTTAATGTTCACACTTTTAAAAGGAAGGGATAGGGGTTTGAGATACCATTCTAAAAAAGAAGAGAGAAGGTGTATTAGAAAAGAGCTGAAGATTCTCAGTTGAGGTATTTAGAATGCTAGAATTAGAATTCAGTAGTTTAGGGCACAGTTCTTTCCCAAGTTATTATAAATACTATCATTCACCAGTACTTTTTATTTTTACTTTTAATATTATAGCTGAAGAAATTAAAAAGTTACGGAAACAACTGGAAGAAATCCAAAAAGAAAATGGCCGATACATTGAATTACTAAAAGCAAATGACATATGCTTATATGATGACCCTACAATCCACTGGAAAGGGAATCTTAAAAACTCAAAGGTCTCCGTTGTTATTCCTAGTGACCAGGTTCAAAAAAATATCATTGTTTATTCCAGTGGGAGTCAGCCTGGTGGAAACAGCCAGGGAACAGCTGTTCAGGGGATAACCTTTAATGTTGGTCATAATTTACAAAAGCAAACTGCCAATGTGGTGCCAGTACAGAGGACTTGCAATCTTGTGACTCCTGTGTCTATTTCTGGAGTTTACCCTCCTGAAAACAAGCCATGGCATCAGACCACGGTTTCTGCGTTAGCTGCCAACCAGCCTGTTCCTCTTTGTCTTCCTGCTACCATTTCTGCTCAAAGTATTCTCGAGCTTTCCACCTCTGAAAGTGAATCGAGTATGCTTGGTGCCACTAGCAGCTCACTGATTGCTGTTCCAGTTGGGCCTGAACCTCATCAACATCGTTCCTCGAACACATGTTTAAATGATCAAAATTCTTCTGAAAATAAGAATGGACAAGAGAGCCCCAAATTATTGAAGAAAACAGCCCCTTGTGCTACAAGCATTCCCCCCAGTTCCTCAGCAGCTGCTACTAAAGCACACCATGGAAACAAATCCTGCCTGAACATACAAGACTTCAGAGGTGATTTTCAGAACACCTTTGTTGTTTCAGTTACCACCACAGTCTGCTCCCAGCCTCCTAGATCCGCAGGTGAGTCCTCTCCAGTGAGCACTAGCAAGAGTGCAGGCTCGACGAGTACAACCACAGTGGTGGCACCCTCTGCACCTGGAGTAGGGAAGACCACCACTCTTGTAAGCACTCTTTCTGAAAACCCTTTGGACAATGGTTGGACTCATTCTTGTTCTTTGCCTTCTTCAAGTGTTAGTGCTTCAGATTTGAAAAACATTAATAGCCTTACCCGAATTTCTTCAGCTGGAAACACACAGACAACGTGGACTACTTTGCAACTGGCAGGAAACACTATTCAGCCCTTAAGCCAGACACCATCTTCCACTGTGACTCCAGTATTAAATGAGTCTGGGACTAGCCCCACCACAAGCAACCACAATAGACATGTGGCTGTAGGCATTAACTTGAGTAATTCCTTTCCAGCAGATGGGCAGCCAGTTGAGCAAGTAGTTGTAACCTTGCCTTCGTGTCCATCTCTACCTGTGCAGCCACTAATTGCCCAGCCACAAGTTAAATCTCAGCCTCCAAAAAATATCCTTCCACTGAATTCAACAATGCAAGTGATTCATATGGCTCAGCCAGTTGGCCCAGCTGTGAATGCAGCTCCAGCTAATCAAAACGTTATCATTCTCCAGCCACCCAGCACCACCCCGTGCCCAACAGTGATGAGGGCAGAGGTTCCCAACCAAACAGTAGGTCAGCAGATAGTAATCATACAGGCAGCTAATCAGAATCCTTTGCCACTTCTCTCTGCTCCACCTGCTGGTTCTGTTCGACTGCCTGTCAATGGAGCCAATGCTATAATAGGGTCTAATAATTCAATGCAAAATGTATCAACCCCACAGACTTTTGGAGGAAAGCATCTTGTCCACATATTACCAAGACCTTCATCTTTATCACCATCTAATTCAACCCAAACCTTTTCTGTTACTATGTCAAACCAACAACAGCCTCAAACCATTTCTTTAAATGGGCAGCTCTTTGCTTTGCAGCCTGTGATGTCTTCATCAGGAACTACAAATCAAACCCCTATGCAAATTATTCAACCCACCACCAGCGAAGATCCAAATACCAACGTTGCCCTGAATACATTTGGTGCTTTGGCCAGCCTCAATCAAAGCATATCACAGATGGCTGGACAAAGCTGTGTACAATTGTCGATTAGCCAGCCTGCCAATCCTCCAACTACTGCAAATAGTCAAACCACCCCAGCTAACTGTGTTTCTCTAACAACAACTGTAGCACCTCCCATGACAACAGAGAATTCAGCCACACTACCCAGTACTTATAATCTAGTGACTACTCCCTCAGTGAACACTGTTGCTTGTTTGCCACCTAATGTGAAGTCAAAAAGGTTGAATAAGAAGCCAGGTGCCAAGAAACACTTAGCAGCAAACAAGTCAGCATGTCCCTTGAATCCAGTCAAAGATGTGAGCAAGTTGGACTGCCCCAGCACCGAAGGCTCAGCAGAGCCACCTTGTAGCGATGGACTGATGGAAAGCCTCCCTGTTGTGTTACCATCTGTCCCTGCGTCCCAGGCAAATAGTGTAAGTGTTTCTGCTTCACATTCTTTGGATGTTCTCAATTCGGAATCAGTAATACCTGAGTCCGTATCCAAATCTAAGTCATCAGAAGAGTCCAGCTCACTCTCCCAAGAATCTGTCACAAGTGAACATTTTGCAATGGCCCAAGCAAAATCCAAAGATTCTACCCCCAATTTGCAACGAGAGACATCTCAGGATAAACCATCAACTAGTTTAGCATTGTCAGATGCTGCCAAATCCTGCACTTCAGCCAATGCGTTGATTCCATCTCCAAACGATCCTCACATTTTGGTTTCTCAGGTTTCTGATTTGTCATCTACCACAAGCACTACAAGTGCTGACTGTGTTTCTGAGGTAGAAATCATTGCTGAACCTTGCAGAGTAGAGCAAGAGTCATCAGATATGATGCAAACCACAGGTCTCTTAAAGGGGCAAGGTTTAAATACATTGCTGTCTGATCTTGCTAAAGAAAAAGACCCTCAGAAATCATCTCTTTCAGGTCAGGTGGATCATCCTGAATTTTCTTCAGAAAATTCTAAAATAGTTGACTCGAGTGTTAATTTGCATGCCAAACAGGAACTGTTACTGATGAACAATGATGATAGAGACCCACCACAGCATCATTCCTGCCTCCCTGATCAGGAGGTTATTAATGGTTCTTTGCTCACCAGTAGGCAGGCTGACTCTCCCATGTCAACCAGCTCTGGCAGCAGTCGTAGTTTCTCAGTTGCATCCATGCTTCCTGAAACAACTAGAGAGGATGTGACCAGCAATGCAACAACTAATACATGTGACAGCTGTACCTTTGCAGAGCAAACTGATATAGTAGCTCTTGCAGCAAGAGCTATTTTTGACCAGGAGAACCTTGAGAAGGGAAGAGTTGGCCTCCAGGCTGATGTAAGAGAAGTTACTTCAAAGCCTTCTGAAGCATCATCTTTAGAGGGAGACCCAGCTTTCAAATCACAGACACCTAAAGAGAATGGCACAGGACAGGCAGAAGCAACAGCAAATGAATTCAATTCTCAAGATTCGATTGAAGCAACCATGGATAGGCCTCTGGAGAAACCAAGTTGTTCTCTAGGAATTAAAACATCAAATGCCTCTTTACAGGCTTCGCCGTCTCAGCCACCAAGCATAACCAGTTTAAGTGTGAATAACCTTATTCATCAGAGCAGCATCAGCCATCCTTTGGTCAGCTGTGCGGGTTTAGCCCAAACTTCAGAGCAAACAACTGTTCCTGCAACGGTCAATCTGACTGTTTCATCTAGCTCTTATGGCAGTCAGCCGCCTGGACCATCTCTGATGACCGAATATTCCCAAGAACAGCTAAACACTATGACGAGTACCATACCAAATTCACAGATTCAAGAGCCACTCTTAAAGCCAAGTCATGAAAGCCGTAAGGATTCTGCCAAGCGTGCTGTCCAAGATGACCTTTTACTGTCTTCAGCGAAACGTCAAAAGCACTGTCAGCCAGCCCCCCTCAGGCTTGAAAGTATGTCCCTGATGAGCAGAACTCCAGACAGCATTTCTGATCAAACTCAAATGATGGTTAGTCAGATTCCCTCCAACTCTTCAAACTCAGTAGTGCCTGTTAGCAACCCAGCACATGCAGATGGCCTTGCACGATTGTTTCCACCTGGTAACAACTTTGTGGCCCCTGCACTGAGGCAAACTGAAGTTCAGTGTAGTTCTCAGCCTTCAGTTGCTGAGCAGCAGCAAACCCAGGCAAATCAACATCTACAGGCCCTGCAACAGCATGTTCCAGCTCAAGGGGTGTCTCACCTTCATAGTAACCATCTCTACATAAAGCAGCAGCAACAGCAGCAGCAAGCAGGGCAGTTAAGAGAGAGGCATCACTTATATCAACTGCAGCATCATGTACCTCATGCAGATAGCTCTGTCCACTCTCAGCCCCATAATGTCCACCAACAGAGGACTCTACAACAGGAAGTTCAGATGCAGAAAAAGAGGAATCTGGTTCAGGGCAGTCAGGCCTCTCAGCTTTCCTTACAACCGAAGCACCATGGAACTGACCAGTCCCGACCCAAGAGTGGTCAGCCACATCCCCACCACCAACAGATGCAGCAACAAATGCAGCAACACTTTGGAAGTTCCCAGCCAGAGAAGAGCTGTGAAAACCCTTCAACCAGCCGGAACCACCATAACCATCCCCAGAACCATCTCAATCAAGATATTATGCACCAACAGCAGGATGTTGGAAGCAGACAGCAAAGCTCAGGGGTTTCTTCTGAACATGTATCTGGGCATAATCCAATGCAGAGGCTTTTGACATCAAGAGGCTTAGAGCAGCAAATGGTGTCCCAACCAAGTATTGTGACTAGACCTTCAGACATGACCTGTACTCCACATAGGCCGGAGAGAAATAGAGTTTCAAGTTATTCTGCTGAGGCACTCATTGGAAAGACGTCTTCTAACTCAGAGCAGAGAATGGGTATATCAATTCAGGGCTCCAGAGTTTCAGATCAGCTTGAGATGAGAAGCTATCTTGACGTTCCTAGAAATAAGAGTTTGGCTATTCATAATATGCAGGGTCGTGTGGACCATACTGTAGCCTCAGACATCCGCCTTTCTGATTGTCAGACATTTAAATCAAGTGGAGCCAGTCAACAGCCCCAGAGTAATTTTGATGTACAATCTTCAAGAAATAATGAAATAGGTAACCCTGTGTCTTCATTGAGGAGTATGCAGTCCCAGGCTTTTCGAATCAGTCAAAACACTGGCCCACCACCAATCGACCGTCAAAAGAGATTACCTTACCCACCAGTTCAGAGCATCCCAACAGGAAATGCTATTCCGCCAAGGGACAGTGAAAATACATGTCACCAAAGTTTCATGCAGAGTTTACTTGCCCCTCATCTTGGTGATCAGGTCATTGGGAGCCAGAGACCACTCTCAGAACATCAAAGGAATACACAGTGTGGTCCATCCTCTGCAATTGAGTACAATTGTCCTCCAACTCATGAAAGCGTCCACATAAGAAGAGAGAGTGAGAGTCAGAACAGGGAAAGTTGTGACATGTCTTTAGGTGCAATTAACACCAGGAACAGCACCTTGAATATTCCCTTTTCAAGTTCTTCTTCCTCAGGAGATATTCAAGGTCGAAACACAAGTCCCAATGTTTCTGTACAGAAATCCAATCCCATGAGGATTACTGACAGTCATGGGACCAAGGGCCACATGAACCCTCCAGTCACAACCAACATGCATGGGGTTGCAAGGCCAGCTTTGCCGCATCCTTCTGTGTCTCATGGAAATGCTGATCAAGGGCCTCCTGTACGCCAAGCTAATTCTTCTGTTCCCCAGAGATCAAGGCATCCCTTGCAAGACAGCAGTGGTTCCAAAATTCGTCAGCCTGAAAGGAATCGTTCTGGAAACCAAAGACATAGTAATGTCTTTGATCCAAGTCTTCCCCATCTTCCTCTCTCTACCAGTGGCAGTATGATTCTTGGACGTCAACAACCTGCCCCAGAGAAGAGAGGAAGTATTGTTCGTTTCATGCCTGATAGCCCACAAGTACCTAATGATAATTCAGGTCCTGACCAGCATACGCTATCACAGAATTTTGGTTTTCCCTTTATTCCTGAGGGTGGCATGAATCCGCCAATAAATGCTAATACTTCTTTCATTCCACAGGTTACTCAGCCTAGTGCCACTCGAGCGCCAGCCCTCATCCCAGTAGATCCCCAAAATACCCTGCCCTCCTTCTACCCCCCATACTCTCCTGCCCATCCTACACTGTCCAATGATATCTCCATTCCCTATTTTTCTAATCAAATGTTCTCAAATCCTAGCACAGAGAAGGTAAACAGTGGAAGTTTAAATAACCGATTTGGATCAATTTTATCTCCTCCCAGACCTGTTGGCTTTGCCCAACCAAGTTTTCCTCTTCTTCCTGATATGCCACCAATGCACATGACCAACTCTCACTTATCCAATTTTAATATGACATCTTTGTTTCCAGAAATAGCTACAGCTCTTCCTGACGGTTCAGCAATGTCACCTTTGCTTACAATAGCAAACTCCTCTGCTTCTGACTCTTCTAAGCAGTCCTCAAACAGACCTGCCCACAACATAAGCCATATTTTGGGTCATGACTGTAGTTCAGCTGTTTGAATACCAATAAACTAAACGTAAAGGTAACGGGTAAGATTACAAATGTATTTGTGTGTGCGTGCACACATACATGTACATGAGGAGAGGGGTTGTGTGTGTGTGTCTTCATGTTTGTATAATCAGTTTTACTTGTTACCTTCTGAATGTAGGGAAGCTGTGTGAGAGATGAAGCAAATATGGGATTGTCAAAAATAAGTTATCTTTCATTTTCAACTGCATGGCGTGCTGTTTTATTTTTCAAGCACATTTGCATTTCAGAGTTTGATTTGTAATCTTATATTCCCTAAATACTTATCACCTGGAAGTTGGGGGAGATCATCTTGGCATGTGCTGGGTATTAGGAAGGAATCTAGATTTTAAACTTAATTGTTGATAATTTATAGAATAGATAGTTGAGATAGTTGAGTGGCTATCTAAAAATACAGGCAACTTGATAAAATACAGTGGCTCATAACCAAATGCTGGCTAATGTCAAAATCTAGAGCAGTTTCTTACCCATGGCAGGTATTGAACTGATGTTGAATTGAAAGTCTGTAGTTAAAATCAAGCAGTTAACAAATAAATGAAATGTTTAATCAGCCTTTATTCTCAAAGTTTGGTTTAGGTAGAGGCTTCTTTCTTAATTATAACAATCCATAAATTATCTGAATTCCATGTCTTATTCCTTAAATTCTTTAATGTGCCAAGATCCTTTAAAGCAAAGGTCTTCCTTAGACAATTAGCCTTAAAAAGAGAAAGCTAGAAAGTGCATAGATGTTCTCCATTTTGTACTTGCATTTGCATCAGGGCCATAAGGATGAAAGCAGTTAGATTGTGGAGCTTTGCATGGATTCAGTTAGCGATTGGTGTTCCATCAATTGAATTTTGATTTAATAATCTCTGTTCATTCTGTTTATTTGATCTTCAAATGAATTCTTCTGCATTCATTTAAATATTAGGATCAATCAGTAAATATGTGTGTTTGGAATCTACATATTTGAGCCTTACTTTTAAAATATTTTGGAACAGAGTTTTAAGCTCTGTCACTATTTTAATTTACTGATGGTATTTATATTTTTAAATATGGCATTGTATATTGCATTGTTATTCTTCATTATAGAATATAATGAGAAGATGAATTTGTTCATTATTTTTCTTGTTGGTAGATGTGAAATGGTGCTTCAAAAAAAAAATAGTCTTTATATATGTCTCTGTGTGTGTGTGTGTGTGTGTGTGTGTGTGTGTGTGTATACACAGATTTTTAGAGTATAAACTCGCCCTTTGAAGATAGGCCTGCCATCTGAAAATGGAAAATTGACACCTGAGACCTGATAAAGTATAGAGAAACTTCATGTAGGGAGGAGTTTTTAAAAGTCCCACTGAAGTTAATAATAAATTTAAAAATGCATATATTCAATTTTGAATACTTTAAAAACCTAAGAAAATAACAGTATACACTCATTTTCTTAAACCCATTAAGCTCATTACTTTTTGTTGTTATATCCTGCCAAAAAAACCGGGATCAGGTGGGAGAGAGACATATAAATTGTTTTGTCTGCTCTATTAACAAAGTGAACACAAGGACCAGCATTTTTTTTTCTTATCCTAAAAAAGCCTCCTGCGGCCTGGTCAGAGCAGTTAACTCCAGTGAATACCTCTTCTAAAGACTCAGCAAAAGGGTCACTTGTGCCTCTTTAACTGTTCTTACCAAACTTTTCTATCTTTTTCTGCTGCTAACTAAGGCAGCTTCCTGGAGGCAAAAAAAAAAAAATTGTAAACAAGAAAAACCTGTATTTTCTTCCTTCAAAATGGTCTTGGGGAGCCGGGCGCGGTGGCTCACGCCTGTAATCCTAGCAGTCTGGGAGGCTGAGGCGGGCGGATCGCTCAAGGTCAGGAGTTCAAAACCAGCCTGAGCAAGAGTGAAGACCCCGTCTCTACTATAAATAGAAAGAAAGAAATTGATTGGCCAACTAAAGATATATATAGAAAAAAAAAAATCAGCCGGGCATGGTGGCACATGCCTGTAGTCCCAGCTGCTTGGGAGGCTGAGGCAGAAGGATTGCTTGAGCCCAGGAGTTTGAGGTTGCTGTGAGCTAAGCTGACGCCACGGCACTCACTCTAGCCCGGGCAACAGAGTGAGACTCTGTCTCATAAATAAATGAATGAATGAATGAATGAATGAAAAGAATTTTTTAAAAAAAGGAGTTGGCCAACGAGATATTTGTTGGTGAACCTGCAAGCATCAGCTTTAGGAAAGCTACTCGTATTTCTGAAAAGCCATGGGAATGTTGGTCTGTAATATTCAGGGCTAGTGGAATGGGTTCTAGAGTGTCTTTCCCAGTGCGGTGTGACGCACTCCTTGTGTTGTCAGGGCATCGTGAATGAAGTGCGCCAGTCCATGCAGCTGATGCTAAGCCAGCTGATCCAGCAACTGAGGACCAACATTCAGCTTCCTGCCTGCCTCCGTGTCATTGGCTACCTGAGGCGCATGGATGTCTTCACCGAGGCTGAGCTGAGAGTGAAGTTTCTTCAGGCCCGAGATGCTTGGCTCCGTTCCATCCTGACTGCCATCCCTAACGATGATCCCTATTTCCATATCACAAAAACCATTGAGGCCTGCCGTGTCCATCTCTTTGATATCATCACCCAGTATCGTGCCATCTTCTCAGACGAGGACCCACTACTGCCCCCTGCTATGGGTGAACATACCGTGAATGAGAGTGCCATCTTCCATGGCTGGGTGCTACAGAAAGTCTCGCAGTTCCTGCAGGTGCTGGAGACCGACCTTTACCGGGGGATAGGCAGCCGCCTGGACTCTCTGCTGGGCCAGTGCATGTACTTTGGGCTGTCCTTCAGCCGAGTCGGGGCTGATTTCCGGGGCCAGTTAGCTCCCGTTTTCCAGCGGGTGGCCATCAGCACTTTCCAGAAAGCAATTCAGGAAGCAGTGGAGAAATTCCAGGATGAAATGAACTCCTACACCCTCATCTCAGCTCCAGCCATCCTGGGCAGCAGTACCATGCCTGCTGCTGTGCCAGCCACCCAGCCGGGGACGCTGCAGCCGCCAATGGTGCTCTTAGACTTCCCACCCCTTGCCTGCTTCCTCAACAATATTCTAGTTGCCTTCAATGATCTACGCCTCTGCTGCCCCGTGGCCCTGGCACAGGATGTGACTGGGACCTTGGAAGATGCCCTTGCCAAGGTGAGTGCGTTCTGTTGGCTTTCTCCTACCCTGGGCCTTCTTTGGTAACAGACAGCCAGACTTTTATAATAAGCCAGTCCATAAGACAGTGGCGCCTGCTGACTTGGAGAGGTTTAGTGTGGTTCTAGGGGTTTCTCTGGTTGCGAAGCTCTGGTTAGTCCTCCCTTCATGGGACCTAAAATGATTGACAAAGTGGCTTACCTGTAGTAACGATTCAGTAACGTATTAGTTTTCTACTGCTGCATGACAAATTCCCACAAACTTAGCAGTTTACAACATTTATTATACATTTATTACATTTACTATCTAATCAAATACATTTATTATCTCCCAGTTTCTGTGGGTCAGGAGTCCATGCACAGCACAGCTGGGTCCTCTGCCCAGGGTCTTACAGTATTGCAGTCAAAGTGCTGGCTGACCTGGTCTTACCTAAAGCCTGAGGCTCCCTTCCACACTCATTCAGGTTGGCAGGTTTTGGTTCCTTGCAGTTGCAAAACTGAAGCCCTTAGCTCCTAGAGGCCATGCCCTCCATAGGCAGTTCACAACAAGGCTGTTGGCTTCCTCCAGGCCCCAGGAGAGCATTTCTCCTGCTCCAGTCTCTTAAGTACTCTCCTTTAAAAAGATTCCTTTGATTAAGTCAGACTCGTCCAGGATAATCTCCTTTTTGATTAATACAGTCAACTGATTAGGACTTTGTATTTGCAAAATCCTTCATGTTTGCCATATTCTGTTAGTTAGAAGCAAGTCTCAGATTCTGCCCACACTCAAGGAAAGAGGATTGAACACAGGAGTGGATACTGGGGGTGGGAATCATGAGAGCCATCTTCGAATTCTGCCTGACCCAAGTAATAATAACAATATTAATATCCTAGTATGGTGCACAGTTTTTATACATTTAAATCCTTAGATATTGGGATGATGCTTCTTATAATTAATGGCACCTTATAATTGCTGTCAGTCAGGTGGCAGTTGTGACTTGTATAAAATGTTTCTATTGGTGTCCTCTTGCAGCAAGAAAGCATGACATTGAAGCTTTTTAGTCAATGAAATTCATGTAATAGTAATCAGCAAACATTTATAGAGCGCTTATTCCATGCTAAGTAGCATTCATCACACTTTACACGTTAGACTTTATCCTCACAACCCTGTGAATTAGTTCTTATTTCTGGCCCTACTTTACAGAT
Organism: Lepilemur ruficaudatus; assembly: GCA_963574885.1. Lineage (NCBI taxonomy): Eukaryota > Metazoa > Chordata > Mammalia > Primates > Lepilemuridae > Lepilemur > Lepilemur ruficaudatus. The sequence goes on along the minus strand of CAUYRT010018199.1, from coordinate 26,023 downwards.
GAGGAAACTGAGGCATAGAGGGCACAGAGTGCTTAACTAATCACTTGGAAGTCACAAAACTAAGTGCACAGCTGGGACTTGAACCCACGAAGTCTGTTTTCTTAACCCTGAGTCTTTTGTTCTTAACCCTGTCACTGTGCCACCCATCTGTAATGTCAGCTAGGCTGCTCTGTTGTTTGTTTACGGAACCTCTCTTTTGTAGCCATTTTCTTCTTGTACAAATTTCTAGTGGTTTTAGCTTTCCGGAGCCTCATTGGCCTTACTCAGTAGAACCCTTTTATAGTTTTGCTTCATTTTCCTGGATCCAACACAGTTCTGGTTGATCTCCCATGGAAGTTAAGAACTATATATTTCTGTAGAATTCGTGATGCTCCTCCACTAGAACTGGAAAGTACACCAGCAATGAAACAAGCTGGGTGAGAAATACATCAGCGAAGTGGAGATTGACTGCAATTCCGAGTTTAAATAAGATAGTAATATACTGTACTGTTTGAAATTGCTTTCTTCATGAAAACTTGAGTGCTGAGCGGTTTTGCTTAATCTCATGCACTGCTGTCGGTGATAGACTGCTCCAGATATTGACGGTGGTGCCCTTGTCTCTTAGGTAACCAAAATAATCCTGGCCTTCCATCGCGCTGAAGAGGCTGCCTTCACCAGTGGGGAGCAAGAGCTGTTTGTCCAGTTCTGCACTGTCTTTCTGGAAGACCTTGTTCCTTATTTAAATCGCTGTCTCCAAGTCCTTTTTCCACCAGCCCAGATAGCACAGACTTTAGGTAAGAGAAAGGAGAAAGGATTTTTAAAACTGCTTTACCAAGCTGGGCGTAGTGGCATGCACCTTTAGTCCTAGCTATTCGGGAGGCTGAGGCAGGAGGATCGCTTGAGCCCAGGAGTTTGAGGATGCTGTGAGCTAGGCTGATGCCATGGCACTGTAGCCTGGGCAACAGAGCAAGACTCTTTTCTCACAAAAAAAGAAACTGCTTTACTGATAATGTGATTCACATACTAAATAATTCACTCATTTGTGTAAGTCAGTGTTTTTAGTAAACCATCACCACCATCCAATTTTAAAACATTTCCATCATTCCAAAAAGATCTCCCCCATGACCAATGTAGTCATTTCTCTAGAACATCCGTAGCCCCTGGCAGCCTACTTTCAGTTACTATACATTTGCCTTTTCTGGATATTTCATATAAATGGAATCATACAGTAAGTGGCTATATCGGGCTAAGTGGAAAAAGCCAGTTACAAAAGAACTACATATTGTATGATTCCATTTATATGAAACATCCAGAGAAGGGATTTTTAAAATATTTTTTCCAATTTGCTTTCATTTCCCTGTGTCCCTAGTGATGGAAGTGGGGGTGGAGGAAACAATTTCCTAAAAGGCAGTGGGTCAGTGACCACACTGCCAAGAGTGGCTGCCGTCAGCTTGCCCCCAGCTTTTCCCTTGGGTCTGTCTGTCACAGGGAAGCCGGTGCTTACTGAGGTTCTCTTGGCTCTTGCTCCATGCACCCTATGCTGTGCTGCTGCAGATTGCCTTTCTGGTCCTGCTTTACAATATATCTTCCTGTTCCATATCACAAATGCGGTTTTTGCTGTATTGAATGTAGTCATTGTTTATATTCATTCTTCTAAGTGTTTTTTTCTGTGACTTCTATATTGAATTTTATTAACTTTTTTCCCATTTTGCTTTCCCTATCATCCGTGCAGGCATTCCACCCACTCAGCTCTCCAAATACGGAGACCTTGGGCACGTGAACATGAGCGTCGTTCAGGAGCCTCTCGCCTTTATCCTGCCAAAGAAAGAAACAGTCTTCCCTCTAGATGAAAAGGAGCTAGTGCCTGAGTTCACGCCGCCAGCACCGGAGCTTCCAGACGAGGAGCCCAGCCTCGAGCCTGTCCCCCCAGCCTGCCCTGAGAGTGGGCAGCAGCAGGTGGAATCAGTGGAGCCCCCGCAGGGGGAGCCGCCTGCTGTGGGGACTTAGTGGGACCCATGCAGCACCTGGAGCACGGGCTGCGGGGACGGAGAGCGGCCGGGCTGGGGCCGCCGCGCCCAGCAGTGCACGGGGCAGGCTGCGGGAGGCCGCGAAGGTGGTGGCGGGAGATGACGGGCGGCTCAGGGGGACTCATGTACATGGTGGAGCTAAACAATAAAGCTGCTGGACCGTCACTGCCTGGCCCCCTGCTCTCGCTGGCGGCTCCCAGAAGCCCCGGCCGCGCTTCCCGTCGTCCCCCGCGGCTGGGGCGGGGCCGGCCGGTTCCGCGCGCGCGCGCCATGGGCCGGCTGTGGGGCGCGCTGCTGCCGGGGCTGCTGCGGGCGCGTGGCTGCGCCGGGCCGGCCCCGCTGTGGCGAGAGGCGGCGGGGGGCGGCTGTGCCCGGGCCTGCAGCTGCACGGCCGCCCCGGACGGCCTCGAGGGCCCGGCGCGCCGGCGCTCCTACTGGCACTACGTGAGGCGTCTGGTGCTGGGGGCGCCGCGGCCGCCGTACGCGCAAGTGTGTCAGGTTGGGGACCCAGTGCTGCGCGCCGTCGCGGCCCCGGTGGAGCGGGCGCAGCTGGCGGGGCCCGAGCTGCAGCGGCTGGTGCAGAGGCTGGTGCAGGTGATGCGGCGCCGGCACTGCGTGGGGCTGAGCGCGCCGCAGCTCGGGGTGCCGCTGCAGGTGCTGGCCCTTGAGCTCCCCGAGGCGCTCTGCCGCGCCTGCGCGCCGCGACTGCGCGAGCTGCGCCAGATGGAACCCTTCCCCCTGCGTGTGTTCGTGAACCCCAGCCTGCGGGTGCTGGACAGCCGCCTGGTCACCTTCCCCGAGGGCTGCGAGAGCGTCGCCGGCTTCCTGGCCTGGGTGCCCCGCTTCCAGGCCGTGCAGATCTCAGGTGCGAGGGCCTGGGCGGCTGGGTAACTGGCTTGCGTGTCTTCTCGTTTGTGGAGGCGGCGGCCCCGGTGCTGACGAAACGGTTCCCGCCCAACTCCTGGGAGAGAGCTGACTTGCTGATCAGCGAGCCTCCCGCGGGAGCAAAGCAGGACCCGGGAGTAGACGGGACTCAGGACTAGCAGAGGCCCCTGTGAGAGCAGAGCCTGCCGGGTTGGGGCACGGGGCTGGGGGTATGGAGTGCGGGCTTGGAGGGTGCCTTAATTCCTCTGCTACCTCACACCCGGTCTCTATTTCTGCTCTCTTGCTCCCTCTCTGTCCTTCTGACTCACTCTATCTCAGACACACACACGCACGCACGCACACACACACTTTTCTGCCCCAATTAGATCTGTCACGATGGGGTTGGAGAAGGCACCCGGCTGTGCCCGCCCCCGGGGATAAGCCCTTCCCCGTCTGTCATACCACAGGATATTGTACAGAATGTGATTCTCTGCTGGGTTGATTGTTCCTCCAGAGCAAGCCAGATGGCCCAAGAGGGTCAGAAAGTCAGTGGTGTCCCAAGCTGAAATACCTTAGGAACTGAAAGCCAACAGCAACACCTCACAAGTGGGAGGAGTGTTCAGAAGGGAAATACCTTAGGAAGATAATTTCTCATCTCTCATCCCCATATGAGCCCAATAACCTAATTATTCAGGTTGGGAACCAGGTTGAATACTTGGTAATGGGCACAGTTGAGGCAACTTTCCTAGGAAGGAGAGGAGCTGCTGTCTGTGTTGACTTTGCGCTGTTGCCTGTTGTAAATGGACAGAGCCGTGGTGGGGGCAGGGAAAAGAGGAAGGAGGTTGAGAATGATGCAGCTGAGCTGTCCCCACTCACCCAGGCTGTACCTTCCTTTATAGGGCTGGACCCCAGAGGAGAGGAGGTGGTGTGGCAGGCGAGCGGCTGGGCAGCCCGCATCATCCAGCATGAGATGGACCACTTGCAGGGCTGCCTGTTCATTGACAAAATGGACAGCAAGACATTCACAAACATCCACTGGATGGAGGTGAATGACTGAAGCTTTCCTGTTGGGGCCGAGGAGTCTGAAGACCAGGAAGCACACGGGCTTTGAGCTGGGTATGTCTTACTTGGCATCAACTTGGTATTGGCTTGGATCTGACAGGAAGTGGTGGTCTGCCAAAGCGTGCCAAGCTGAGCTAGAGGAATACATTAGAAATGTTTACCCGAAATCAGCTGTGGACAAAATATTGCCTACGAGAAAAATACCCCCTGCCCTCAAAGGAATGGACATCTCCTGACAGTTTTGTGTGGAGAAAAATGGGGCAAGTAAGTTCATTCTCAGTAGAAATGAGTTCATAAGACCTGTACAATTTACTCCCAAAGCCAAGATTTGGTAATAATGTAGTCCCCAAATCTCTGAAAGCTGTGTTTAAAAATGCAGGTAAGGTTGTGGTTGACTGTCTTCGCAGAGTTCTTATTTTTACAAAGTGCTTGTGTGTATGTGCCCTTGGTTTGCCTTGGATGCCAGTTTGGTCGTTGAAGTGAAACAGAACAGAATGGTCCCAGCTCAAGGAAGTGTTTAATGATAGCATTACCATAAGTAAGCACCCACACATCTTAACAGGTTCACATATAGTTTAGGTCTCTACCTTTTTTGCCTTTCACTTTTACGAACTTGGGGAAGATTTTGCTGCTGAGATCTGTTGGGAAGCTGGTACTTGGCTCATTCTTTGGGTGGAGGCCACGGAGCAGGGTTGGGGGAGGGAGTGATAATTGAGAGGAGCAATGAGCCCCTTCCTGTCACAATTAGGACAGAAACAGCAGAACTGGTACTTCCTGGTCACCACACTTATTGCGGAAAACTAAATTAGCATCATGCTGACCAGTGTTTAGCTTTAAGAAACTGTCAGAGCTTTGTCTAGAGGCAAAAGAACTCTAGTTTTAGATAAATTCTTATCTCATTTTTGGGTTTTGTGAAGTAGGTGCTCTTGCCAGGCAAAGTGCCCAAAATCATAGTATACAAGTAGTAGGAAGTCCAGTAAGTTGTGTAGAGAAAAAGTGTTTTAAATGGCAGTTAATTAAACAAATGCAGGAAAGACCCATCCTCCCTAATAGCTTTCTCTGGGGGGCCCATGAGGCCAAGCAGAAGTAAATTTGCTTTAGGTGCAGTCAGACTTTGAGAAGGAATCACCACCAACATCAGAGACTCAGCCATTACGGAGTTTTGTAGAAAGCTCTTATTTATGCTGGAAACATGGGTCTTCATGAAAATTAGAATCCAGTGAGCCTCCTTTCAGCTGGATAGTGTTTAGAAGCTCCTGCAGGGAGACATCCTGGTGCCTCCTTGTTGTCTTCTGAGGTTAATAATGCCTTTGTGATGTAGATCAGTAGCAACAAATCCTTGCATTTCCAATAATGGAAATCTCTTCCACCTCTGGCAGGTTTCAGCCACAAAAAACACACATACAAATCAGCATCTGGAGCTAATGAAAGTTTTAGAAAGCCACTTTCACAGTGAAAGCCAGTGTAGGCAGAGGGTTTAGAACAGAATTCCCAGGTACGGAAGTGAATTTCAGAGTAAGTATTTCAGGAAGGAAATTTTTCTGCACATAACATGTTTAACGTAGATGAAGTCAGGTCACATGCTGGCAGCCCAAATCCGAGGCTGTTGTGTCCATCTGAGGTCAGTTTGGCATCAGTAGTAGTTCTGTCGCCGATCTTGGAGAGAGCTATGGAAAGGCTGTGTGTCTGAACACTAACTAGAGCTACAGGGATGACCACAGCACTCCTAACATTTCTCTTAACCCCTGTGACTTGTCAGGGTGTTTAAGCAGCAGGAAGGGGGAAGCAGGTTGAAAAAGGAACCAAGGACCCTCTGATTCAAGTAAAGGTAACTGGTAGTAAAATTTTAAAAACACTTGTAAAGTAGCCACAGTGAAGCTAAACAGACAGAGCAGTCCATATCCTTTTATTCCAGCATTTACAAACCAACTGGTGGTGAGAACTCCCAAGTGACAACAATCCCAGCCATAGTTGCTGCATATGTATCATCTGAAGGTCAGGCCTGCTGATGCTCCAGGTAACGTGGGGAGTGCTTTGGAAAGCAGCACTGGAGTCAGGCCCTTGAGCTACTGGTCAGGGGTTAGCTCAGCAGAGGCTCCTAACCAGAGCAAAGAAAGGCAGCGCAAGGCCAATGTGACCTAAGAGTCTGCCAACTAATCAGTTCTGGGCCACTCAGGTTTTAAAGCTAGAGGAATAATACTGGGTTTGGGAGGAGAAGGCAGGCAAGAACCACCCGCTTCACAGGCTACAAGCTTCAGTACCTAGGCCAGGTCTTCCCTGTGTGAGCCTAGTTTGACTCTGGTGTATTCATGCGCACGGGATGAACGTGGGACGGCCCCTACTGCTCTGCTCCCTGCCAGGCACATTTCCACAGCTGCCACCTTGGTGTCTCACTATCAGGGGCACAGATGAGTGGGGAAGGGTGACCCCTTCTGAACAGGGCAGCTGACAGGCTGCCTCATGGGGACGCAGGCCCAGCATTATCTAACTTAATCTCCTCCCCCACCTTTTTTTGGCCTGCTACATCTTCTGAGGCTTCTTCCAGAAGCCAGAAATCTGAATTTTTATATCAACTCTCGATTTTTAAATGTTGGCAGACCAGACCAAACCCACATAGGTGCAGGCCAGGTCTGGCCCACAAGCCTCCCCGTTTGCAGTCTCTGATCTCTATCCAGGTCTCTTAAACCACCCCCAGCTACACTTCTGAGGCTTTGAGGGGAGGGGGCCTCACACACCTGACTGGAGAACAGACCTGAGAACAGTGGTTGGCACACACTTCTACTTACTTTCTACTCTGCTGAAGAGAAGAAAGGAGAAAGCGGAGAGAGAAAACCAGAAGGTCTTTATTGGAACCAAGAGCCCCACACAAGAGTCAAAGATGCAATCACTCAGGTGGCTCAAAAAGGGAAAAGGATTTATTAGACTATTTCCAGGACAGGGACCCAGGGGCAGCGGCTGGGTTCAGTGTTCTTACACTCAGGAGGAAAAGGCAGCAGTGAAAACCCGCCTGACTGCCTTCTCTTGTTCTGATTGAAACAGCTTTGTGTTTACAGAAGCCATCTCCTCCTCCTACAAGAAGACACAGGGCCCTGGATGCCAGCTTAGGGGGGTAGGAATGGCTTATCTTACTCTCAGTCTTTGAGGCAGAGCTTGGGCTGGGAGGGACATAGGGGCATCAGCCAATCTGTTCTCAAGGAGCAAAACTTGGGAATTAAAGGAACGGGGCAGTGGGGCCTGGCCAGCTGTCCAAAGTCTGTGCCATTCACATCTCGGCTGCTCTCAACCCTTGATGCTTCCAGGTGATTTTATCTTTATTTATAAACAAGATGAAAATCCAAGCAGCATTAATTTAGGGAAACAAAAAAAGATTAAAAAAAAAAAAAAAAAGATGACACACAGGGCACGGAAAGGAGTTGGTGAGCATCCAGGAGAGGAGGAGGGGGAAGTAGGAAGAGCCAGGATCCACTGTGTGCCCAGCGGGCAGCGGAGTCTCTGCGGCTGTGGAGGCCCTTCCTTCCTGCTCCCAGGCTGGCAGCCAGATGGCAGAGGGGATGCTGTAGTGACTTAGGATGAGCCCTACAGCCCTATCTGGCCACCGATGCAGGGAGTACCATGGATTTGCCCCAGTCAACCTCCCACTTTCACCATCACCCAAGTGAGGAAGCTTTTAACTCTCCTGTCCAAAGTCCTCTGAGAATTTCTTCACTTTCAGGAGGTCGTCTGCATTCACTGTGGGCCGGGTAGTGGCCAAAGACCGGAGCATGTCCGACTGCAAAGACAAGAGCATGCAACTGAGGAGCCGGGCCCCAGGTGCTCAGCCTCGCCTCACTGCACGACCATGCAGTCTAGGGTGGGAAGAGGCCTGCCCTTGAGGCCACTCCTGCAGCTGCCCTGCTTCAATCCACCTGTGGCGGGGACCCTCTTCCCTCCCAAGGCAGCTCATACCATTTCCAGGCAGGCCTACTTCTGGTCTGAGAGACTCTCAGCTCCATCATCTCGTAACTCCCATTAAGAGTCCATTTCTTAACTGTATGCCCACTAGCCACGGGGCAGACTCCTGCCAGGATGGCACAGGCCAGACTAAGATGATGAGAGGTCCAGACTATTTGGGCGAGCGGCTGCCTTTGCAACTGCACCAGGTCAAACCATGCCAACATACGTTTACTGGTTCCTTCTGTGTACCAAATCAGCCCAACCGTGGAACGGTGTAGTCACATTATCTGGACTTTACTTTTCTTGCTGAAGAATTTAAAATGCTAATGCTGCTGCCTTCATCCTGGCCCCCGCTGAGTCTCATGGCAGGAGCCCCCACTACCCAGAGCTGCAAGGGTCATTGGTTTAGGAGGAGCCACAGCAGCCCAGAACACAGGAGGAGGAGACCTTATTTTTAGGCTTAGACCCAATCTCCCAATTTTCTGGGTTTTGTTCAGTCCCCTCTCCCAAGTGGCCACCTACCATGCAAACCACAGGCTCTAAGAGTTTGTCACCAGGGACATCCATCCAAGTCATCTCCATGGCCCCCGGGTCCCCTGGTGAGCATGGGGTCAGGAGGTCATCGATCATAACGCTGGGGTTGGTGCGGGAAGGGCCACAAACCTGAAACCAAACAGGAATTTGACTGGCTGGAGTGGCTGCCCCTTAGTGTGTGGGGAAGGGTCAAGGACAGCTCAGTTTCTAAGGACATGCTGAAGAGAAGGTAATACAGGATTTCTAGGTCATCAGGGTCAGAGGAGGGATGCGCTCCCATGGGCTGATCAGAGGCTGGTTATTGGCACATCTAGCCACTGTCCTCCAGAATGTCAGCTTGTAGCTCCAGATGCCTTATCTTCCTCATTAATGCCACTGAATCACACCATGGACGCGGTGACATCAAAAATGTTTTTCCAACTGAAGTCTGCTGCATTGGCAGAACATTCCCCAAATGTCCCCAACGCTCATTTCCTCACGTGCTTCAACTCTTGACGCACACGTCCCCCCACAGCATCTTCTGACAGTACAGCCTGCCCAGCCCTCCCCCCGAGACTCCTACTCTCTCCCTGCTCCCCCATCACCTCCGAGAGACCAGCATTTCCTTCACTGTCTCCTCCCACCAGAAAGGAGGCTCCTGGAGGACAGATTTTTGGATCCTGTCACTAATGTCTCCCCAGCACCTAGGATGGTGCCAGGCACACAGCAGGACCCACAGCAAACCCTCAATGAAGATTTGCTGAACAAGTGGATGAGCCTTCCTTACGATCAGTAATTCTATATCCAGCACTTTGCAGACATTTATTTGGTGCACAAGAGCACAGTGCTGATGGAGACAGATGCCAAGATGGTGCACTGTCCTCTGGTTTTACATATTCTGAGATGGTCACACTCATGCAAGAACTGCCAGGAGGGGGAAGTGGGTACAGCCCTGCCCCCGAAGCCAGCAGCCCCACCTGGCACTTGTCCTTGGCTCTGCGGCAGACCAATAATGTGTCACCTGAGCAGCCAGGCAGCAGGACTGGGGAGCTGGCAAAGAAAACCAATAATTCTCCCCCTTTCTGTGACATTTTCTAAGCAATTGCTTGCTGGTCACTCACCTTTTTGAAGTGTGTTGCCGACTGTACTTTTCTAACGGGCTGCATGAGGGAGTCCCGCACGATGATGCTGATGTCTGCGCCTGAGTAGCCCTCTGTCTTGCGGGCCAGCTCGTGGATGTTAGCGTCTGTGAGGTTGTGGGGCGTGCTCCCCAGATGCAACCGGAACATCTGGGCACGGGCAGCTTCCTCTGGCAAGGGGATGTAAATTCGCTTTTCAAACCTAGAGAGCCGAGCACATGGCAAGAATTGAGAGCAGATGGCAGGATGGTATTAATGGAAGGGGCAGCTCGGAGACTCCTGAGATGAGCAAGGACTCTGCTCGACACGCAGACACAGGGAAGACTGCAGAGAAATGAGGTCAGGCTACACCCATGGGCTGCCAACAGCAGTCTGACCATGCTTCAGTCCCCGGCTCCTCCTGGGAAGACTTACCTCCTCCTAATGGCTGAATCCAACACCCACGGGATATTCGTGGCACCAAGAACCAGAGTCCCATCGTTGTTATTCCCCACGCCTGACAAGAAAGGGAGACAAAAGACACTGACTCTGGACCCTGCAAGGGTAAGTCACAACCTGTGGGGGCAGACCTCAGGGGCTTTGTGTGTCATCAATTGAAGCCATCCCTGTGCCACCACTGGCAAGGTCCCAACTGAAATTAAACCAGGTTCTGGTCTGGCTTTGCCAAGGGTGAAGAGACTTCCAGCACTGCCTGCCCCGGAGTGGTTGGTGTGGCAGAGGCCTCAGAAGCCTCTCCCCAATGACAGGCCATCCCCAGCCTGAGATGGGGCTGGGAAGGACTCTAGCCACAGCTAAATAATGAAGCCAAGGGCTGGCTTTAGGTAGAGGGAAGCCCAAGGGGGAACCTGGGACTAGCACGCACCCTGCATTTGGACCAAGAACTCCGTTTTGATCCTCCGGGCAGCCTCGCTCTCGTTTTCGTTCCGGGATCCGCAGAGGGAATCCACCTCGTCGATGAAGATGATGGAGGGCTTGTGCTGCCGGGCCAGCTCGAACAGGTTCTTGACTAGCCTGTGGAGGTAAGAAATGGGGTCAGGATCTGGACACTCCTGTACACGCCCACCCAGGGCCCAGCTGCCACCTCTCTCCTCTTGCCCTTCCCACAGAGAGGCTGAGACAACAGTCATGCCTGATTGAAGAAAAAGTGGTGGTGACCAATCCTCTGGCAGCACTGTACCAAGAGGAAGAGCAAGCCTTAGCATCGGCCTCAAATTCTGGGAGCCCCATTCACTGGCTCTGGACTTAGCACAAGTCAGTTCCCTTCCTCTGAGCCTCTGTTTCTTCATCTGCAAAATGGGAGTCATTGTGGGGTATAAGTTAACAATATATAAAATGTCCCACCAGGGGACACTCAGCTGCTAGACAACTCTTGGCTCCTTTTCCTTCCTTTCTTGAGCACCTCATCTCTCCCAAGTTCACCCGCCTTTGTCAGGACAGCATCCCATCCAACCTGGCTACTCTCCCTGAATATCAAACAGCAGCTCCTCGGGGAGGTGACCCCAAGGGGCAAGGAAACTGGTCCAGAGGCAGCTGCTGGAGCTGACTTACTTCTCGCTCTCCCCCAACCACTTGGACATCAGATCTGAGGAGGACACGGAGAAGAAGGTGGAGTTGTTGGCCTCTGTGGCCACAGCTTTGGCCAGGTAGGATTTCCCTGTGCCAGGGGGTCCAAAGAGCAGTATCCCTCGCCAGGGGGTACGCTTGCCTGCAACACAGAGTAAACGGAAGTGAGCTTGCTGATTGGGGAAAGGGAACAGAAAAAGGCAGATCTTTAGTCACTGTAAATACAGTTAGAAAAAGTTCTGTAAAATAGATGATTCTAGGAGCAAAGGGGTGAAGAGAACTGAATTACCTGCTGAGAACCTGGCCCCAGCCCTTGCTAATAACCCCCCGACCTTGCAAAGTGACACTGGCTAGCCTTGCCCAGCCACTGCGATGGCCAACACACAGGTCTAGTCACAAAAGTGTTTTTGAGCATGGTGAGCAGGCTGGGGCCACTCCTGACTGTGAGCACACGGCAGGCTGGGGCTGGGCCCCCTGCGGGATGGGGAGCTGAGCTGCCACCTGCTCCCAGAGACTAGAGTGGGAGCTCTGCGCTGGCTCCCTCAGAAGCCTGGTATTTTTTTTGGTCTGGGCCTAAAGTGGCTCAACTCTCACCTGTGAACAAGTGTGGGAATTTAATTGGCAAAATGACAGCTTCTTTGAGGGCCTCCTTGGCCCCCTCCAGCCCGGCCACATCATTCCACCGTATGTTGGGCTTCTCCATGACAACAGCACCTGCAAGAGGGAGGCCGACCCGTGCCCAGCCCATGAGCACGAGCCGACCCAACAGGCCCACGCCATGTCCCCTCCCGCTGCCACAACGCCACGAGCCTCTTACCCATCAGTTGTTCTTGTAATTTCTTTTTCTCCGGATTATCCCCTTCACTGTCACTATCGCTGCTGGGAAAGGAGACAGGTGATCGCAAGCTGGCCTTTCGGCCTGGGAGCAGGGAGGCCCTCGAGGGAGGCCAGGCTCTGCCACCGGCACGGTGGTCAACAAGCACTGTCCCCGCTCACATCGATGAGCGCCCGGCAAGCAGGTGCCTTGAGGACATCTGGGCCCACATTCTCATAACCCAGCTTTGTTTCTTTATTAAGGGAATGAGAAAAGGGACGTTAGCCCTCTCCCAAAGGCTGGTGACGGAAATGTGCCTTCACTGCACTTAAAGAGCAGCCAGGGCAGCTACGCAGCTGTCGGGAGCCTTTCATACAGACTCAGGGACAGACAGCATGTGGCTGTGACTCCAAAGTAGTCATGTGCCAAAGGACAGAGGAGAGGAAAAATGTAAATCTGCAAGGGAACACCTAGGGAGAACCACACGGTAACTACCTTCATCCCAGCGGTGAGTCCTACCCTGACGTCATTTATTTGTCATCCTCAAAACTCTTTAATCCCTCCTGGAGATTCTTGGCCTCCTGCCCGCTCCTAGGTCTGTCTCTCACTCTGGGGCACATACTGTCCATCCCGGAGGGGAGAGCCTCTCGATTCTGGTGGGGCAGCTGACAAACCACCCGCCTCTCTCCTACTGTGACCCTCCTGGCCTGAGGACCCTCCCCTCGCTCTGCCTCCAGGACAGCACTGGTGTGTGCTCAGCTGTCCGGAATCACCGCAGTGGGCGAAGTCCAGAGGTGAGAGGCTGTGGAGAGAGTACCGGCTCAGGAGTCAGAGACAGTCATCCTGGACGTGGGTCCAGGCTCCATCATGTACTGGCTCTGTGGCCTTGGCAAATCTCTGAACCTCTGAGTCGGCTGTCTCACCTGTCAGATGAGATGATGATTCTTAGATTATGACAGCGGCTGGCCCTGGCCGCCCACTGACCATGTGCCACACTTTCCTCTAAGGGCTTCACCCACATCGTCTCTTACAGCAGTGCTAGAGGGGAGTTCCGTTATTGTCCCCCTCCCAGATGTGGAAATGGAGGCACAGGGGGTCACGGCACTTGTCCAGGGCCACACAGCTAGGAAGTGACAGAGCCAGGCTGTACCCCGAGAGTTGGGCTGTGGAGTCCAAGGCTGACAGCCTCCACACCGGGTGTCCCCTCTCCCCTACAACTCTTGTGTGCAGATGCAAAGAGATGATGTGCACAGAGGTATTCTGTAAAGTGCTTAACAAGAGCAGCTGTCGGCACTGCCCTTACTGTATCATGGGGCGAATTCCCCATAAGGCAGGCACTGTGGAAGTCCAAGGCAACATTAGCACCAAGAGTGACAGCGACACGTGAAGAGGGTACACATGCTCGGAAGCTCCAGGGGCCAGCTGCACACTCTGCACACTCACCCCTTGCCCTCACTCTGACTCTCTTTCACTGGCTTCTTGCCGTGCTTCTCTTTGTTTCGTAAATAATCCTTGAGCTTCTCAGCCCGGTCTAGGTACTGCATGCACTTGGCTCGAATGCTCTCCTTAGCCTTGTCACTGTGTGCCTCATCTGCAACAGGAAACCGGAGAGGGCCCCTATGAGCCCGGTGTGCCCACCCCCTTCTCCTCGCCACAGCCAGGGAGGACCCCACGCGTGACTCACACTTGATAGCGTGGAGGAAATACTCCACGGCATGCTGGTAGAGCCGCAGCGCCTCCTCGTAATTCTTGGCCTTATCCTCTTCCGTGGCTTTTGTCACCAGATCAATGGCTTTCTGGAAAGGAAAAGCAGATAGCTCAGTGCTTCCTAGGAGATCTGGAGAGCCCTGGGGTCACAGGCAGCAGGATGAGGTATGATGAGAGATATCACCAGGCCTGTGGATTTATCACTCTCAGACCATTACATTGGCCTACTTCTCCAACATCTCCTACAAAGGCCTTAAAAGGAGGCTTTGAAAGCTAGCTGTCCCCTTCACAAGAAGCTCTGTCCCCTTCACAAGAAGCTCATCCAGTTAAGAACAAGACAAGAAGCTTCTCAGTCCTCACTCTGGATCTCAGCAAGTGGACACCTGACCTAGTATTTCAGGCTGGGGCTCAAAGGGTGACTCTGCAGGACTTTCTATTCCACTGCCTCGAGGAAAAGAGAAACAAGACTGAGAGCCTGGAAGAGGGGACACCCGGAAGGAAGTGATTGATAATTTGCTTGGCAAGGAGGCCAGAAACCGCGCTTGGCCTCAGAGCAGAGAAGAGCCAGCCAGCTAGCAGAGTGCTTCATCTTCCTGAGTTTCTGTGAGAGACCTAAAGGCATCTCTACCCCTCCTACTGGCCCAGCGCAACTTGTTTCTCTACAAGAAAAGAGAAGACGGTTTTCCTAAACTGTCTGAAGTCAACACCCTGGGAGGGGATGCTTAGACACACGGCTCAATATACCAGTTTGCTCCAGTGAGAAAAGTGCTTGCTTACTCCAGAGGCAGCGATGTGCTGCCAATTAAGGGGAACTGTCCTCTCAAACCTTCTAAGAACTCTGTGAGAGTGAGTGTCTTCGGATATCTAATAAATCCTGTAGGCCCGTGTCCTAGGCTGAACTGAGAGCACCTGCACATCCAATTTTTAAAACTGCAGTTTCACCAACCCAGGAAACACGACCAGCATCCTCCTCCTCAGTCAGACCCAGCGCTGGCTGCCAGGCAGGCAGATACCACCCGAGTCCCACAGTTCCAGCCACAGCAAACAATAAACCTCCTGACCGGCTCTCAGCAGGGCCAGGGCATTTGTTCAGCCCTTCCTCAACTGCCAGCTCTGAAAGAAAGACACACAGATAGTTCTACAGAGGGGATGGGCTGGGGTGAGTCAGGCCAGGTTGAGTTAAGGGAACCCACCAGACCGAAGAGACAAGGAGAGGGGTGCAGGTGCCGGCTGTTATTTTCAAGCTTTGGCTCCCTCTACCACCTACAGAGTGAACCTTCTAGCTTCTGCACAAGCTCCACTTGTCTCTTCTTTTCCCTGTGATGTTCCTTCAGACAGGACCTGAAGGCAGTGCTCCGGCCCCTGGTGGCATCTCTTCTCCAGAGCAAACAGCCCCAGTTCTTGGACGTTTTTACTCTATACAGCTTCTTTCTTGGGTCTGTCCTCAGTATAACAATAGCTCAGGTAATCTCTGTCCCCCATGGAGCAGAGCAGACCCATTCCCTCCCTCCTTCTAGATTCTCTATTAATGCACCTAAGAGTGCAGATTTTTCTGGCAACCACTTAGTTTTTCACATGCAGGTGGCCTTAGTTTCAATAGAAAGTTTTGCCTAACAAGAGGGTAAGGTGATAAATAAAACTGCCAGCCCTGTTGCATCTCTAGTAACACGTATGGCAAAGGATGAGGAGGAAAGGGTAACAAGGCTATGCAAAGAGAGGGGCTGGCAAACCTTCTGTAAAGGACCAGACAATAAATATTTTAGGTTTTGCCAGCCAGCCACCTCTGTAGCAAATACTCAGCTCTACCTTTGTAGCACAAAAGCAGCCACAGACAACACGTTAAATAAATGAGCGGGGATGTGTTCCAATAAAACTTTATTTATAGACATTGAAATTTGAATTTCATGATTTGCAAGTGTCATGCAACATGTCTTCCAGCCATTTAAAAAATGTAAAAAGTTATGACATTCCAGTCACAAAGGACCACATATTGTATGACACCACTTATATAAAATGCCCAGAATAGGCAAATCCATAGGGACAGAACATAAGATTAGTGGTTGCATGGAGCAGGGAGGAATGGAGGGATTGGGGGTGACAGCTAAAGGGTGCAGGGTTTATTTTGGGGGTGATGAAGCTTTTTGTTCTTGTTTTTGAGACAGGGTCTCAGTTTAGTCTGGTCTTGAACTGCTGGCCTCAAGTGATCCTCCTGCCTCAGCCTCCAAAAGCTCTGGCATTACAGTCTGGAGCCACCATGCCCAGCAGAAAGATGTTTCAAAATGTGATTGTGATGATGGCTGTACAATTCTGTGACTATACTGAAAGCATTGAACTGTACCCTCTAAATGGGTGAGTTGCATGGTGTGTGTGTTATGTCTTCAGCTATTTTTAAAAAAACCATAAAAAACATTCTTAGCTCACAGGCCATATAAAAACTGGCCGGGCAGATGGGATCTGCAGCTTCTGCTGGCTGATGGTGGGGTCTGGCTTTGGAGTCCATCTAATTCCTAGCCTAGTACCCCAGCTTATTCACGCCTGTCCCCGCGTCTTCCTTCACCTGGAGTAACCATCCGCCCCTACCTCCAGGCATCTGAATGCTGCCCTTCCTCCCATGCCCCTGCTTCCAGGAAGTCCTACCTAACTCCTTTAAGCACTTTACCTGCCTTCCTTACAGTGCATTTGCTATGTACCAGGCACTATGGTAAGAATACTTTGCCTGAACTATTCAATCTAGAGCCATTGTCACAACCCTACAGGGTATTAACCCATTTTACAGACAAGGAAACCTGAGATTCCACGATCAAAAAACTAGCCCAAGGTCACATGCTAGTGAGTGGCAGAGCTGAGATACAAACCCTGGGCTGACGCCCGAGCATGTTTACGTTTTCTGGCCCTGCAAGACTGACAGCACCTGGAGGGTGGGTCCGTCATTCGTCTAGGTGGCGCCACTCCAGCACCACCCTGCTCTACCTAGGGAATGAATGAAGGGTCGCAGGCCTAGAAGAGGAAGTCGAGACGGGAAGGAGCCGGGCCTTGTGCCAAAGGGGGCCGAGGGGCTTCCAGGACCCGCAGCGGGAGAAGGAAGGAGTGAGCATCGCTCTCTGGGCGACCAGCCAGACCCGGGCCGAGCTCCCCGAGGCGGCCCGTGAGGCCGATCAACACGGCGGTCCCGGGGCGCCGGGGGCACGTAGCGGCCACGGGGCTCGGCCAGCTGGGCGAGGGCCGGGGCCTGGGGGTGGAGACGCCGCCCGGCCCCGAGCGCATGAAACAGAAACGGGTGGAGGCGGCAGCGGGGCGGCGGAGGCGGGGGCCGCGAGGCCGGGGCTCCGAGGAGGCCGCCCGCCCGCCCGCCCCGCTCTGCGGCCCGCAGGCCGCGCCGCGCCGCCCTGGCCGTGCCTGGTACCTGGAGGGTTGACGTTGTCATTTCATCTCCTGGTTCCGCCCCACACCCCGCGGCGCTGCTTGCGACCTCGGTCCGGCCCCGGGGAGCCGAGGTACTGGGTCCGGCGCGGGGACACGGCAATCGGCACTGGGCGCGGGCAGGGCAGCCGCTCGCAGCCGGAGCCGAGTCCGAGGGCGAGCGAGGAGCGCTGTCCAGAGCGGCCGGGCCCGAGCGGCGCGGCTGCCCCCCGGCGGCCACGGCCCGCACTGCAGGCACCGCTCCCCGCGGAGGCCGGGCGAGGGCAGGGGGCGGGGAAAGGGCGGGGCGAGGGCCGGGGCGGGACCTGGAGGGACCCCGGGGCCAGGGGCGGGGCCGGGTAGAATCCGGAAGTCGTGGTCCCACTTGCAGTAAAACATCGCCTAGAGGGCAGTTTTATTTGCTCAATAAAAGTGACTTCCCAGAGCTCTGGTTTCCTTATGTTTAACAGTGTATGGTAACAATTAGTACCTGCCTTGTCAGGCTTTCAGAGGGAGTGAATGAGCCAGCTAATGCAAACACAATGTGTCCCGCGCTGGGGGCGCAGTCACTGGGAACTATTAGGATACTGGTGACTCTAAAGCCAGTTTTCTTTTGCTTTTTATAAATTAAGCCTTCTACTTTTCTCCTTAGGGAAGTGGCTAAACCTCCGAACCTGGGGGCTTCACCCAGGTGAACTTGAGCACAACAGATTGGTGGTTCATGTTCTTTCAATATTTACTAGGGCCCTGCTATGCACGGGGCTCCGTGCTAGTTTCTGGGAATACTAGAATGATCAAAACAGTTCTAGAGGGGCCTACTCGGTTCTAGAGGAGTCTAAGAAAGATATTCATCAGGAGGTAGTAAGCGTGTTAAGGCCCATGTGCTGTGTGAGCTTCTCACAGGTAACCTACCCAAGATAGAGGGTCAGGAAAGGCCCTTAAGTGGAGTCTGGTGGGATTGGGGTGTGGGGGGAGGCGCATTCTAGATGATCAGCAAGCCTGTGCAAAAGCCGGGAGGAGGCCAGTAGTGGAGAAACTGGAAGAAGGCTCAGATGGCTACACAGAAGACAGTAAGTGAAAGTCTAACTTGAACTGATGTTGGGAAGGTGGGCAGGGGCCAGGACATCTGGCTATGGTAAAGATTTTAGGTTTTATCCCAAGAACAGTGGGAAACTATTTTTTTCTTTTTCTTTTTCTTTTTTTTCTTTTTCTGAGACAGAATCACTCCGCTGTCCCAAGTAGAGTGCAGCGGTGTCACTGTAACCTCACACTCCCAGGCTCAAGCGATCCTCCTGCCTCCGTAGTAGCTGGGACTACAGGAGTGATCCACAGTGCCAGACTAATTTTTTTTTTCTATTTTTAGTAGAGACGGGGTCTCACTCTTGGTCAGGCTAGTCTTGAACTCCTGAGCTCAGGTGATCCTCCTTCCCTGGCCTCCCAGAGTACTAGGATGACAAGTGGGGATACTATGTTTTTAAAGATTTTGTTTTCTGTTGGGGGCAGTCTGGTTTTGATTTTGGTTTATGCTTTTTGCATTTTATAAAGATGATTCTAGCCCTAGTACAGAAAACAAATTGCAGGAATGGGTGGCTATAGCAGTATGAAGCTATTGCCATAGTCCAGAAGAGATGAGGGAAGCTTGGAGGGCCGTGGAGGGACATAGGTAGGGTGGAGAGGTTTTAGAAAGCAGATCATGAGAACTTGGAAGGGCACTGGACATGGTGAACAGTAAGGGTCAGGAAGGGACAGAGATGACTCCTGGCTTCGGCTCCTGGACTGCTGGTGCTCTGAGATGGGGAGACTGGAGAAATATAGCTTTAAGGGGTAGGGGCTGAGGAAGATCATGAGTTTGTGGTGGCTTTGAAATGTCCCTGGAAAAATATCAAGTGTCAGTTGGATATATACATTTGGAACTCAGAGGAAATATCTGTGAGACATCTGGGCAAGGGTGGGAATGCAAGCTCTGCAAGCGAGGTCTCCTAGGGAGTAGAGAGTAGGGTGAGGTGACGAGAGCTTTGAGATCTGTTAGCTAGGGGAGGACAAGCCTGCAAAGCAGCCCAGAAAGCCAGTGGGGGGCGGGTAGGACAGCCAGAAGAGTGTTCTGGAAGTGTCTCAAGGGGAGGGAGGTGGGGAGACTGTTGATAAGGAGAGAGGGACAACAGTACCTAATGCAGCTGAGAAGGCGGATGGTGAGAGGGGAGACACCGATGGGCTTGGCCAGGGACAGAGGGAGGAGCCACACTGCAGTGGCCTGGGAGTGAGCGGTTCCCGAGGATGTGGCGGCCATGAGGAGGGACTGCTCTTTCTAGAAGTCTGACTGGGAAGAGAAAGGAAGGCCTAAAGCAATAGCTATAAGAGTTGTGGGGTCCAGGAGGGATTTTTTTTTTTTTGATGGTTAGTTGGAGAAGAGTTGAGCATATTTAAAAACCAATAGGAAAGACCGGGCACGGTGGCCCACACCTGTAATCCTAGCACTCTGGGAGGCCGAGGCAGGCAGATCGTTTGAGCTCAGGAGTTCGAGACCAGCCTGAGCAAGAGTGAGACCCCATCTCTACCAAAAATAGAAAAAATTAGCCGGCATGGTGGTGCGTGCCTGTAGTCCCAGCTACTCGGGAGGCTGAGGCAGGAGGATAGCTTGAGGCCAGTAGTTTGAGGTTGCTGTGAGCTAGGCTGATGCCACGGCACTCTAATCCGGGCAACAAAGTGAGACTATCTCAAAATAAAAAAATAAAAAAAAAACCAATAATAAAACCAAAACAGGTATGATCTAGTTAAGAAAGCCCACCCATGGGGACGGAATGAAAGCGTAGGTGGGAGGCTCGGCGTTAGACGTTATGGGAGGAGAGAAGGAGAAGGGAGCTGCCTGCCTAGGTGAGCCAGAGGGCAGCAAGAAGTTGAGAGAGTCCCTTTGGGTGGCTTCTGTGTTCTTGGTGAATCAGGAGTTAAGGACATCTGCTGACAGAGGAAAGGAGGGGAGATCTGGGGCTTGACAGGAGTAAGGATGGTTTGGAAATCATTTCAACTGAACCGAAAGTGAGCAGCGTGGAGGGAAGACCTGGTAGAGGTTGGCGATCTCTAAAAACATGTATAGCTGTCCAGATTACCTCCGCAACACTCAGCTACAGGAACGGCTGGGTCTATTCAGGGGGTGCTGTGAAGAGGGAGACAAGGGGACGCGCATGTTCGGCAAGTGTGCTACTGAGCTGGGAGGCTGCTGGGCCCAAGCCGCATACGGTAGGCGGTGGATAGAAAGAAGGCGGAAGACACAGTGGACTGATGGGGACCCACGAGGTTAGAGGAGCGAGCTGGACAGGGACGCTTCAGTTGTTCTTTCTGGAAATGGCTGCTTCTGACAATAACGCAGTCCAGGAGGCGACCATGGGAGCAGAGGGGATGGCTGGGTGACATGGAGTGCAGGGGCCATGACTGCCTGTGAGGAGGTCCAGGGACCAAAAGGCCAGGGTGCTGGAGCCTTCCTGTGGATACTGGAGTCCGGACAATGGCAGGAGTGGCAGGACGCAGCCTTGATGGGTCTGGGTGAGATGAGGAAGAACACACTCTGCCAGTCATGGTTTCTGGGCCTCTACCTGAGCATTCTGCTCCTCAGACACCGACGGAGCTTGGCGGGAGGCATTATTTGCTGTCATAGTACTTGGCAGTCACTGTCTTCACTGAAGGGGCAGGGCTGGGTCTTCTCTAGGAGCCTAGCACAAGACAGATACTCCATATATGCTGGAAAGAATTAACAATTAGTTTATTAAGAATCAAAGAGCAAGGCCGGGCATGGTGGCTCACGCCTGTAATCCTAGCACTCTGGGAGGCCGAGGCGGGCGGATCGCTCAAGGTCAGGAGTTCGAAACCAGCCTGAGCAAGCGCAAGACCCCGTCTCTACTAATAATAGAAAGAAATTAATTGGCCAACTAAAAATATATAGGGAAAAAATTAGCCGGGCATGGTGGCGCATGCCTGTAGTCCCAGCTACTTGGGAGGCTGAGGCAGGAGGATCGCTTGAGCCCAGGAGTGTGAGGTTGCTGTGAGCTAGGCTGACGCCACGGCACTCTAGCTGGGGCAACAAAGTGAGACTCTGTCTCACAGACACACACACACACACACAAAGAATCAAAGAGCAAACAGAAGTTGAGAAAATATTAAACCCCCACATTAGATGGCTGCCCAAGTTGAAAGATGGAATTGAAACAAAAAGTCCCCATAAATAGAAGAGGCTGTAACAAAATAACAGACGGAGTGCTTTAAACAATAGAAATTTATCTTCCCCTCTGAGTTCTAGAGGCTCAGGGGTCTCCCCA
This sequence comes from Lepilemur ruficaudatus, assembly GCA_963574885.1. Lineage (NCBI taxonomy): Eukaryota > Metazoa > Chordata > Mammalia > Primates > Lepilemuridae > Lepilemur > Lepilemur ruficaudatus. The sequence continues at coordinate 4,716 of CAUYRT010018199.1, read as the reverse complement.
TCTCACTGGACACCACTATGGATTTTCTCCTTAGAAGCCAGATGACGATAGCTTGAAAACGGACTCTCAAGCTGTTGAAAACAAAACCCTCAGTTCTGCAGTGGTGTGGCCATTGCTGGGGGTGGGGTGGGGACGAAAGTGGAGGAGGGAAAGAGGGAGCACAGGCACTAAACTTCAAGTCATTTTGGGGCTGGCACATGTGACATATTTAGGCTCGATGATTCTGAATCAGATCAATAACTTCATGTTCTTACTTTCTCACTATAGCAGAAATCAGGTTCTCAACTCCCACACTTTGGGAAGCAAGTCATTGACTTTCGAATTCACAATTCCATTTGCTCTCTTGCACACAGCTCTTTTCTAGACTGTGTTCTGCTGATGCTGAGAATGTGGCACATATTATAAACCCGGTCTTGGACCAGTGAGTCAGCTCTGGTTAGCCAGTACAACCTAGTGAAATCAGACTGTGCAAGCCCTAGCATTCTGGGGCTCGTGCCAAGCAATGTAACGACTCTTTGAAGAACCCCTCTTGAATGGGGGCCAAGAGCAGTGTGAGGGGAGGGTGAACAAAACCAGGTTCAGGTGAATAAGTTTTTTTTCTTGTTCTGAGCCAATTATCTTGAAAGCTTTTTGTTTTTTGAGACAAGATTTCACTGTGTTACCTGGGCTAGAGTCCAGTGGCGTCAGCCTATCTCACAGCAACCTCAAACTCCTGGGCTCAAGCCATCCTCCTGCATCGGTCTCCTGAGTAGCTGGTGCATGCTGCCACGCACCAGCTTATATTATTTTGTAGAGTTGGGGTCTTGCTGTGTTACTCAGGCTGGTCTCAAACTGCTGGGCTCAAGGGATCCTTCTGCCTCGGCCTCCCAAAGTGCTAGGATTACAGGCATGAGCCACCACACCCCGGCTAGGTGAATGAAGTTTCGAATGCTGATAATGTTAGGCAGATCGTTAGGATCTCCGGCTCTTCTCAGGACGAGGGTTCCCTGCTCTGGTGCTGTTTCAAGCAATTGCTCCACCTGGGAAGAAGGACAAGGGTGGGCACTCCGTTTTTGCATCTTGTCGCCCCACCCTGAATCCTATCCCGAGCAACTGCTTCGCCTGGGGAGGAGGGAATGCTTTATCAATCTGGAAATTCCCAGCCCAGGCATAATAAGATTTAGAAAGTGACCTAAAGTAATGTAAGGGTAATTAACATGCTATTAGCTTGAAACTGCTTTGCTGTTCACCCCCCAGGTGGGCTCTCTTAGAGGGAGCTCGTATAGGCAGATGGAATTTTGAGGACACCTGTTGATCGTTTGCTAACATCCTACACCTCCCAAGAGCCCGCCTGCAGACTGGGCTAATGAGAAGTCAGTAGTGAGTTGGTCTCTCTGTCTCCACTCACAGAGACAGAGCTGCTCTTGTGAAACTGCCCCTGCCTGAGGTTACTCCGGCGTCTTGGCCTTGCTGGTGATTTTTCTAAGCAAGGAAGTCAGAGGACTGGGATAATAGTTTGGACTTGACACTTTGGTGTGTCTGATTATTCTTCGGCCAAGAACACAGCACAAACGGAGGCCAGACGTCCAGCCCCACAACTTTGGTGCCGAAACCCGGGATTCTGACAAAACCACACAAAGTAAGTGACTGACACCCAAATGTTTAATAGTTATAACACTGGTGATTCCAATGCGATTCCTGAGAGTCTGCTCTCTCTCTCCTCTCCTCTACGTGATTCAGCATGATAAAGCTCAGATTAGTCCCGTAAGCTTCCCACACACAATAAGTGGTGGCACTGGAACCAAAGCTAAGTTTTTAAGGGTGGGGTTGTTGTGAATCTGCTTCAAAATGGTCCCCAGAGACAGGTGAGCCATTTGTTCCCAAGTCTCTCCTGTAAGAGAAAAAATTGAGGGCAAAAAACCTGCAAGTTGCTTCTGTTCCCACCTTCCCATCTTCTCCCTGCCCTCCCCACCCTGAGGTGAGAGAGAGAGGGCGCAGGGCAGTGTGCCCAGAGGTGGTGGGAGGGCGGGGAGCGGTGACCCGAGTGGTTGGGGTGCTGGTCACATTGCACAAATAACTAATTGAGCAAGTAAGTAACCGTATTGAAAATAGTTGGAGTCAAAGATTGCTCACTGTCTGAGAAGGGATTTATGAACATGGATGGCAAAGTTAGACTCCTCTTGTGTCAGAAGTATCTGAGTGGTTTTTAAATATATGATCTAGAAATACAGATGTGCATATACATGGACAACACACACAGGTGTACACAGCCACACACATTTTTTTGCCGTGTCATAATGAGCAAACCAAGCACCCAGATCTTGGTTTCTAAATACCATCCTGCATTAAAAAGCCCCAGGGCCTTGTGGAAAATGGCTGATTCCAGGACTTTTGAAGGGGCTCCCACTGGCCAAATCTAGGATAATTTGGACGTTAAGCAGTGGATTAAAACCCATTTAAAACCAGGAATCTGTGAATCTTTAGTATCAGTTACACTGGGGAGAAGGGGAAGTTCTGGCTTCCAGCAAAAAGCCAACTACTAAATGCGGAAGGAATGATACTAGATGATCACCCTTGGCAACCATCCCAGAGGCAGATACAGACACGAGTTATCAATGGATGTTAAGCTGGTGGGGTGGTTTGATGAAGCACAGAATATTGGTACGTCTGAGCGTCTCCCCACCAAACGCTAATCAAATACAAATGAGAAAGCGATGGCGACGCTCACTGGACCAGGTGATTGATATTAACACCGCCAGTGGTGGGACAGGTGACCATTGTATGCTTCCTAATAGGGTACTCTGAGGAGAGCCTAGGGTCGCTTCTGTGGTTTTCCTGCCAAGTGCAGTGGCCGGGTCTGGCCCTGGGCAGAGCAAGTGCAGGGTCATCCTGCAGAGCGAGAGACTGGTGCTCTCTGAGACTCACGGGCACGTGAGAATGAGGGTGAGACGGAGGAGCTGGTCCTGACTGATGACACAGGACAGCAAGTGCTCCTGGGCCACAAAGGAAAGGGAAACACACCCGGGATGAATCTGGGGTCTCTGGAGCAGGTGGTGGTGTTGGACCAAGGTTGATTTCCTAATTGGGAGGGCTGTGTGGTGGCAATGCAGGGAATGTCCTTGTGTTTTGGAGGTACACACCAGAGAATTTAAGGGCAATAGAGTATCATGTCAGAAAAAGACAAGGCAACATAATGGATCAAATGTGGTAAAATGTTAACAATTGGAAAATCTGGGTGAAGGGCATTTAGGAGGTTTTTGTATTGTTTTGGAAACTTTCCTATAGGTTTGAAACTGTTACAATATTTTAAAAAAATGAAGAAAACACAAGTCTAAAAGCAATTTTTTATTTACAGTATAAAGGTTACAAAGGTATATATTTATATATATAATAGCCTTAAGTTACAAATTTTCATTGTAATGTACAATGCTATATGTTGATATGCAACTCAAGGGGAAGTGTTGTCTATGCATCTATATTTATAGAGTATACATAAAGCTTTTTTAAAAATTAAGAACACAAATACTGCCCTGTTTTATGCCGTGGGTTTTTGATTTGGTATCCAGAAGATTTGAGACTTAAATTTTAAATAAGACTTAAAAAGTTGTCTTTAAATACACTGTTCTAAAAAGAAGAAAAACCCCAGAATATCACATACTTCTAATTATTTGTAGAAGTGTTATTTAAGCTTTCTAAGTCTTTATAATTTTCAAAAATGAAAGGGTATGGGAAAGAATACATATAAGTGGGTATAATCAGAGTTTGCAAAGAGTAGCCAAAATAGGCCTTCGATAGGTAGTGGTTTTCCACATTATCTTCTTAAAAACCTCAGGTCTGGTACCAAAAAGGAAACAGATTCTTTGGGTACCAAGGTCTCCTAATGCTGAACTCATCCAACAGATTGTAAACATAACACTTGAGTCCTATAGTGGAGGGAAAAATCCAAAACCAGTTGTTATGATAAGGGCAGGTTTGCTACAAGGTGAGAAGAGTTTCACCGAGAACAATGACTGTGCCAAACCCGAAACTTAGTTTAAATAATTTCCTCTCCCCAAATTCTATTAATTTACAAAACAGAGGTGAAAAGACATGACACTCTCCTTAACAGGACCAAGAGAGAAGGAAAGGACTTCTTCCAACCTAGGAGGAGCAGACACTTACAAGACAATACTTATGTGTGTGCTGGTTTCAATAATATACAATTGTTAGCACCTGATTGTCAAAGGGTAGGTTTAAAGTAAAGACCAAGACACTGAAGCATGTCCAAACTTTTGTGCACGATTCCAGGACACTGGAAAACAAAGGGGAAGGAGCCCATGTGATTATGTCCCCTATTTCATTCCAATCACAGACAGCTTAGCTACTTTCCGAACATGTCTAGGGACGTTGCCTGAAAAGGTGACCCTAGTGATGAACGGAAGGCAAGCTGGATAGAAAGGGACTGTTACTGTGTGAAACTTATGGAAAAATTCAATCAACCTCTTATTTTTTTTGGGTGCCCTTGTCACTGAATTTTAATGCTGGAGTAATCCAGAAAAAGTAGAATTTTGCTAAGTTTTAAACATCTTCATTATGACCTATCTTTTTATTTATTTATTTTGAGACAGAGTCTCACTCTGCTGCCTGAGCTAGAGTGAGTGCCGTGGCGTCAGCCTAGCTCACAGCAACCTCAAACTCCTGGGCTCAAGCGATCCTACTGCCTCAGCCTCCCGAGTAGCTGGGACTACAGGCATGCGC
>CAUYRT010018198.1:0-12962 GCA_963574885.1 Lepilemur ruficaudatus | reverse complement strand
ATCTCCCTTTTGATTAATGAAGTCAACTGATTAGGGACTTTAATTACATCTGAAAAATCCCTCTACCATTGCCATATGCTATTGATTACATGAAATTTATAGGTCCTGCCCATGCTGAAGGGGAAGGGATTATGAAAGAGTGTAGGTCATTGGAAGTCATCTTAGAATTTTGCCTACCACAAAGGATATAGTGAAGTGTTTGTCAAAAGCTGCAGAATTCTATAGGTACTGTAGAACTATACCTCCAAGGTCACATCGCTACATTCAGATAAATGCCTTATGGATAAAGCTTCTTGAGCACTGTGTGAGAAGAAGTCCTATAACTCATGGAAAGTAATTGGTTTGGCAAGAGCATAGTTTTTCCCTTTTATGATAAAGCTGCCTCTTGATTTATTCTTCTGTGTTGCATTCCATTTTTTATTTCCAGTATGTTTTTTAAATAAACCAATTATAAGTTATATTCTTGTCACCAAAGACAAAAAAGTGGACTAACCCTTAACCATTTGCTCCAAAATAAATGGGATCTTTAATCAGAAATAACAAAGCTAGTCAGACTGAAACTTATCATAAATCACATTTCTTTGAGTGTGTGTAACCAGCAGGGTGAGCTATTATATTAAAAATCCATCCACAAATCCCAGTCAAGAAGAAGTGTGAGAGCAACCTTACCTAAACCAACCAGGAAGCATTAGCAGTCCTAGGGTTTTGCCATTCTCTAGCAGCTTGGGAATGTCCTGCCACATTTTGGACCCAAGTGCGGCCTGACCAATATGAAACGTGATGGGCTTTCATGCTGTTGGCACTCAGGATACATCTTTCTTTGGTTTGTCCAGGAAAAGTTATCAGGAGGGCTCAGTAAGAATCAAATGTTGATGGGGAAAACAGAGAGGTGAGGAAGAGTTGTGTCGGGCAGGCAGGCAGGGTGGTGTGGAGGAGGAAGGGAGAGATGTGGTAACATGGTTGGGAAAGGTGGCCAATGAGCTCCATCAATTCCAGCTTTCCAGGCAGCTCACTTTTCAAGAGACAGTTCTGAAGTGAGCAGCTCGAGCATCTTCTGTTCCAAAGAATCCAACCAGTGGGCCAGCCATTTCAAATCATCTCTCTCCTGGATTTAGTAGCATTTTGTTTTTATTGTGTAATTTTTCACTGAAGTCTGAAAGCTAAGATCCTATTATATCATGTAACTCAGTAATATGAGCTACATTTGATAGTGTTTCTCATGAGTCTCTGGACAAAATGCTCTTCCAAATGCTACTGGACAAAGTGGGTAGATCAGTAATGCAAGATGTTGTCCTAAAACATGTAAAATAGATTCTGATCCTTAGGTAAAGACGTTAAATTACAATGAAATCCTATCAGAGGACACTGGAGTCTTATGTATAGGTATGCTGTACTTTAAGAAAGCTTGATGAGCCTCCAATCTAATGATTATTTATTAATCTTACCAAAGAATCCTTTGTTGTTCAAAAGGATTCACTCAAGGGTTCCTTTAAATAGTGCCTTTAAATGTTTGTTTATAAACTATTAACTACTTGACAGAGAAGCAGGGAAACTTAAACTGTTGGGAGCCACCGCCAGTTGAAGATTAATCCAAAATGTAGATAAAGCCACTCTCTGATTATAATGTAAGTCAATGAGAAAATATAATTAAATTTATAAAAATTTAATCACCACAGAACTCTTCAGGAGCATATCTTTTGCAAGAAAGGAGGTACACCTGTGGAGTGTCTCTCTCTATCGGGCCTGCAAATCCTTCTAAAAGTCATCGTCCCACAAATCTCTACTCAGCCCACGCAGTTCTCATGAGCCTTGCTTACATTTGCCAAGACTTCACTGCTTTGCGTTTTGCTTCCTTCACAGTGCCTGGCAGACCGCCTGGATCACAATAGTCTCCCTGGTGGGTATTTGCTGATTTGATGTGAGACATTTCTTCAACACTAGGCCAAGATATGGACATCACACATATGGCTTGTGAAGGGTTGTAATAAGTCCTGCTATGATTTCCAAAGTCATTTTTGGAGCAGTGGTGAGGATTTACACCTCTGGGCTGAGGGAATATAAACATCGACCTGAACTTCATAAATTCAAAGTTCTCCTCTCAAGGACAGTTCCCACAGAACTTCAACTCAAGTGAAGTAGAAGGGAAGGCAGATTCTTCTGTTTATTCATTGTGTTTTCACTCATTTATTTTTGGTTTTTTACTGGAAAAACACAGACACAGAAAACAGGATAAAACAAATATAGAACTTAATGAATTACTATAAGGTCAACACCCTTTTAAATGTCACCCAAGTTAAGAAATAGAATCTCATCAGTCACCTAAGAAGCCCCAAGGCCAACCAAGTGTCCTGTTCCAACTTCAATCATATCTCTCCTTCCTGTTGGACGTTTATAGTAATCACTTTCTTCCATTTCTTTATAGTTTCATCACCCAACTGTGCATCCTTAAACACTATTTTGTAGTTTTGCCTATTTTAAAAAAAGGTCTTCTAAGTGTATTATGATAGAAAGTTTCCCCCCTCCATCCCTGCCTTTTTTCCTGGAAATTTATTCATTGAAGAATATGGGTCATTTGATCTGTTATGTTTCCTATAGTCTGTATTTTGCTGATTGCGTCCATGGGGTTAAGTTGAAAACATTCCTCTGTCCTCTGTTTTGCTTGTGGAATGGTAGTTGTATCTAGAGCAATGTTTTTCAGCTAGGGGTGATTTTCAGGAGACATTTGGCAGTGTTTGGAGAGATTTTTGATTTTTACAATGAGGTGGGCGGTGCTACTGGCATCTAATGGGTAGAGGCCAGGGATAGTGTTAAACATCCTACAATGCACAGGACAGTCCCCCACAGGAAAGCATTATCCAGTTCCAAATGTCATTAGTGCTGAGGTTAAGAATCCCCAATCTAGAGGTTTGTTCAGATTCGAGTTCAATTTTTTTTGACAAGACTATAGATGGTGTGATTCATCAGCAGGCACATAATGTCTGGATGTCTCTATTTTTGTGATGCTAACAGCCTTTGATGCCGAATGCTTAGATTAGTGGTTGCAAAATAGTGATGTTCTAATTCTCTAATTTCTACTCCATTTGTTAGTTGGAATACTTCAATAAAAGACCCTTCTGTTCATCTGGCATTTTGTTACCCAGTGGCATAGTTAATATCAGAAAGGCAGGATAAATACTTCTTCAGTGTAATTAGCAAAAGGATAGACTTTAAAAGAAGGTATGAGGGTCAAATCTTGACTTCTGTATTCACTAGATGTATGATATTGGACAAATTATTTAAACCATTTGCATCTCACTTTCTGCATCAACAAAGTAAGGATGATAATATCTACCTTATAGGGTTTAAGTGAAGATAAAATGAGATAACATTTATTCCTTCATCAATTCAACAAATACTGTCCATACCAGGTACTGTTCTGGGTCCTGGGTAGATATCAATGAACAGTTAAAATGCTCTGTCCTAATGGAGTTTTTATTCTGGTGGGGGTAAAAAGACAAACAAATGCATTTATGAAATAGTATGTCTGATGGTGAAAACTGCTATGGAGAAAAGTAAAACAGTGCAGGGTGAAAGGGCATGCTAAAATTTTCTCAGGATTTAAATAGGATGGTCAGGAAAGATTTCATTGAGATGATGACATTTGAGCAAAGATCTTAAAAGGATGAAGAAGCAAATAGTGGATATCTGGATAAAGAGCATTCCAGGAAGAGGGAATAGCAAGTGCAAAGGCCTTGAGGTGGGAGGATGAATGCTGTGTTCAGAGAACAAGGAGGATAATGTGATTCAAGTGGAGTGAGTGGGGAAACATAGAGCTAAAGTCAGAGAGATGTCTATGGGGAGGTATTATAAGGTCGTGGCTTCTGAAAGAACTTCAGCTTTTATTCTGAATGAGATAGGAAGCCATTGGAGGGTCTCAGGCAGAAGAACGACATGAATTACTCTTCAAAGAGGATCTGGCAAGAGATAATGGTGGCTTGGACCATAAAGTGGTCAGATGCAGAGTGGCCAGATTTAAAGGTGGAGTCAAGGGGATTTGCTGATGGATTGGGTATCAAGTTTTTTTTGGAATGAGCAATTGGATTGATGAAATTACTGACATAGGGAGACTATGGGGTGAGTGGGTTTTTGGGGAATATCAGGAGTTTAGTTTTGGATGTGAAAGGTTTGAGATGAATATTGGATATTTCAGTGAAGTTACTAAATTGGCAATTGAGCATAATTGTCTGAAGTTCAAGAGAGAGAGGTCTGAGCTGGAGATCATATTCAGAAGTCATTAACATAATAATAGCATTTGAAGCCATGAGACTAAATAAGATTATCAAAGGAGTGGGGTTTAGATAGAGAGTAGATGAGGTCCTACAGTACTTCAATATTTAGAGGTTGGGAAGGTGAGAAGGTATCAGCAAAGGATATTGAGAAATTGTGGTTAGTGAGATAGGAAGAAAACCAGGAGTGTTTTATATTCCTGGAAGCCAATGAAAATAATTTTTCTTTTTAAGGAGGGGGACTTCCAACTGTGTTAAATGATATTGATGGGTTGAGAGAGATGAGTTCTGAGAACTGATCATTGGATTTAGCAATGAAAGGATCATTTGTGGCCTGGACAAGAACATTTTCAGTGGTGTATGCAGAGTAGGGTGAGGATGGAGACAAACACCTGACTGGAGTAGATTCAAGAAAGACTGGAAAGAGAAATAGAAATGCCAATGATTTTTGCTATGAAATGGAACAGAAAAATGGGGTAGTACCTGGAGGGGTATATGGATTCATGGCAAGATTTTTAAAATTTTATTTTACAGAATGGGTGCTCATATTTGGAATGATTCAGTAGAAAGGGAAAAATCAATAATGCTGAGAGGGAGGTAAGAATTGCTGGAGAGATGTTCTTGATTAAAAGGAGGTGGGATCTAGTGAGCAAGCGGAGGCGTTGGCTTTTGATCAGAGCAAGGGCAGCTCATCCATTGCATTAGAAGAGAGGGTAGAGTATGCAGAACCAGTTGCAGATAGGTGGGTAGACGGGGTGGTGAGGGCCTGTGGCAGTTATCTTCTGGTTGTTTTTGTATTTTCCATGAAGCAGGAAACAGGGACATCAGCTGAGAGTAAGTAAAGGAGGAAGAGACATTAAGATTTGAAGAGAGAGAAGTATGAGGTAGATGTCTAGTGGGAGAGTGAGTGGATGAAGGAAATATAGTGAGACTGCAAGCCTTACTAAGGACCTGCTTGAGGCAATCATAAATTTTATGGTGAGACCCGTCATTATGGTAGTGAATTTTTTCTCTGACAATGGTTAGGTTGCATGAATGCAGGTCTGGAGTCTGCAGAGATCCAGATTTGACAAGATTTGGGGTTTTGCTAGGCAATTATGATGATGAGAGAAAGGAGCAATGGAGTCGATGACAGATGCAAGGGAGTGATTGATAATGGCACATGGGGTTTATGATGGGTAAGTAGGAAAGTGAGGACATGGTGGGGAGGTGAGAAACAGTGAAAGGGTAGTGAGACCTACGGGTTGGACATATCATTGGGGTAGAGGAATTAGTGGGAGACTGAATGCTTGAGGGAATAAGCCAGAAAAATAGGAAGTGATGTTTGGGCAATAGAATGATTGAAATTGAGGTAATGGAGGAATGCTGTTATTGGTAAGGACAAAAATATTGGATATGGCCGTGGGAGTGTGTGATTGAAGTAAAGCAACAAGTTCAGTGCTTGGCATATAGGAGGCTGTCAGTAAATGTTCAGTTCCTTTCCTATTCTTTTATTGTCATTTGATTAGAGCACCATAAATCTGGCTCACTTCTCAGCAGTGAATTCTGTCTTTTAAAATGAACCAAACAATCCAATAGCAACCAAAATCCCTGGCCCATGTCCCTCATTTCAAATTTGATTGCTTCTAATGAATTATGGCAGTTAGCACAAATTCTTGGTACTGGTACTTCCTCATGTGTTGCTGATAGTGCTAACTGATCTACTTGGATATGGCCTCAGAATCTTTCTCAACATAGCATCCAGGTCTTTACTACCAACCAGTGGGAGTTGGAATGTATGATTAAACCTATTTGTTATCCTTGAGCTAATGATAAGGTCACTTAGAAATTGTTTTAGTTTATTGATTTGGTGAAACTCAATTATTTTTAAATAAAGGTCTTGAACCATATTTAATTTTCCAGCAGGGGAATAAATGCTTTCTTAGGTGAGAAAGGAAAATGGCTTTCAATTTTGAGTAATGATTTTTTAGGTGCATGGTTTCTACAGTGCTGTGCTTTCTCTAGGACAGCCCCATGGAAGAATGATCTTTTTTTTTTTCCTAATAAATTAGCTTAATAAAAAGAAAATGGTAGGAAATTAGTTTCTCCAGGATACTTTTATACCAGATCATTATTATTAGTTAGAGTTTGTCCTAAAGAGCGGCACTAATTTGAAATGTTAGGTTTTGAGCGTGTATTTTAATTCTTTAAATTATAACCATTCAGATAATTGTATTGGATTATTTTAGTTTTATCAGAGAAAGCAAAATGAGTAATGCTTTAAAAACTATTCGTGTTTCCGAGTAACTTTGGATTCTAAGTGACTAAAAACATGAACTGTGTCTGAGTCACTTTGCTTTAACTATATTTTGGGGGTTGCTTGATTTATTTGATTGCCTTGAGCAGAACACATTTGTGTCCTGGTGATGGCTCACTCTCCCCCTGCTTTCATGGGGGTGGAGCACTTTGGAGATGCAAAGTGATTATTTTTGGTTTCATCAGTCAAAAGGAATAGAATGAGATAAAAAAGCCTTAACTTCTTTTTCTAAACTTAAATTTCCAGCAATCTCAAAAGATGACTGCTTCTTAGCAAAGAATGTTGGTAGAGTTTATTTGATTGCAAGATGATCGGAAGAGTTGTTTTGAAAGTTATCTCTTTGCTGAAGGTCCAATTAAATCTTCTTTAATGAGTGGGGAATAGTGCTAAGTACTGTGGGGATTATAGAGAAGTATTATTTACAGTTCCTGCATTCAATGTTTTACAGTCTAGTTGGGAAGACATGCTACACTAACATGAAAATGCAACAAACATGCAAAACTGTAAATGCTCACTCTTAAATATGCATGACTGATGGTAAGAACTATAGGACTTCAAAAGGTGGAACCACTGTGGCTTGAGTAGGCAGAGGTTGTATGTATAGTGATGAAGACCTGGAGTTTGAAGCCTCTGGAGTCACATCCCTACTTTTCTTCCTAAGAGAGAGCTTGTACAAGTCGTTTAACCTCTCTGGGCCTTACTTTTTCTCTTCTGTAAAAGGGGACAATAGAAATACTTATCTCATAAAGCAATTGTAAGCATTAAATGAGTTAATACAAATATCTCACTATGTGTATTATCTCATTCACCAGTGCCTGACACATGGAAAACACTCAATAAATCTTAATCATTGTTAGGAAAGATAATTTCTAGAGTTGTGTTTTGAAATATTAACTTCATTTGCAAAAATTGGTCAAACAATTTGCCATAATTCAATAATTTTGAGGAAATGATAGTTCATTGCTTGCCATGCCTTTTTCTCTTCCTTCTTCTCTACTACATTTCTTAGCTCCTTCTTCACCAATTTGCTTCTTTTTCTGGATTTGGTCTCTGTTTCTATATATCTTTCTCTGATACCTCTCCTCTTATCTCTATCCAATATTGAATATTTTGTAAGAAATCAGACAAGACTCAATAAGCATCCATTCAGTTGGGTTTTAGCATCTGTAGAAATACTCAGGTTCAGTAAAAGTATTCCTGAAAGGGTGACTCTGATCCACTAGCCAGTCTTCAGGCTGGCTGCTTCCAACACTGCCCTCTTCTCATTGGCTGTAGGCTTCCAGGGGCCTGGAGGCCAGGTGGACCAGTGGAGACAGCTTACTCTAGTGTTTTTTGAGAAATTTATGAAAATACTTATAGACTCAGGTTTATCAAGAAATACTACCAGGATTTCAAAGGCTCACTGTGTGAATACATCAATGTGACATCAATAATGATAAGGTATATTTAAAATGGGGAAGATCCTTTCAGCCCATTTTCCAGAGTGATGAATTCCTTTGCATATTTTTTCTTCCTGTATATATAGTTTTCCACACTGCTTTTTCCATTGGTATGCCTCCTTATCATTAACGATAACCCCTAAGTATAGTTTGAATTGGTTGTATGATGTGCCATCATATTGGTGTTCCACAATAACTTCTTTCTCTTATTGTTGGTCTTTAAGTTGCTTTTTAAGTTTTTCACTCTAAGACTGTAATTACAGTTTTGTGAATATATCTTTGTCCAAATATCAGATTATTGCTTTAGGATAGACTCCTAGAAGCAGAGTTACTGGGTTAAATAGTGAGAACATTTTTAAGGCTTTTGATATGTATTACCCAATTACTTTCAAGAAAATTGAACCAATTTGTATTTCCTCACCAGCTCTGGGTGATGTCCACCTCCCCCTTATTTTGTCAACTGTTGTTAATTTGATAGGTTAAAGTGGCATCTCATTTTTTTAAATTATAAAATTTATCTTTGATTACTAGTGAGACTTAACATTGGAAATTTTTCTAGTAAAATAAATCCTTAGAGTTCTTACTAAATTGCTGTATATCATCCTTCACAAATAGTTTTCTATTTTTAATTAAAAATTTTTTTCAGCTTTTTGAGGTATACTTATTGAATAAAAGTGTATAAACTTAAAGTATATGATGTGATGATTTGATTTACGTATCATTTCACAAAAATAGATTTTTTTGGTACTTTGACTAACTTATATTAGAAACATACAAAATCAGCAGGCATTGAATCCATCTTTTCTCCAACTCTTGATGTTTATAATGCCTAAACATTGACCTGTTTCTATTGCTTCCATACTTAAAAAATATAATCATATGTAAACTGATCATTTATGGAACTGGTTTTAACAAAGGATCTAGGATGGAGAATCTTCTTCTTACATGGAAGGACTGGATGGAGGCTCCTACTAAGCCTCTTTCCCTAACTAATATGTTCTAGTGGTATGTGAAAGACCTTAAAATGTTGGTTTCCTGAATCCTTAAGGGATGATTTATCTCTTTTAGGCTTAGCCACATTTTTCCAACCTTTGTATCCTCAGGCAGAAAACTGTGGTTTAAACATGACATCCCAATGAGTCAGGAAATGACTTCATTTCTTACCAAACTGCTTTTCTCTTTAATGGGAAGCCCTGAAATAGATGTGCCTCGCATCCGTGCTGCAAGCCTTTGCTGTCATTTAGAGGAGCTATTGCTCTATCAGAACTCACACTGAAGCCTATTATTCTAGGGAGACAATTTTGTTATAAAGAAGTGATTTGTTATTTTAGGACTTGGCAAACAAGCATACGAGGGGAGAAAAGAAGTTTATTTGGAGAGACGGCAATAACTCTCGGTGAGGTGTGCTTCTACCTTGCTTTGTTTTGTTTTACAGAAAGGGCCAGAATTTGGCACATGCTAAAATTTTGTAAAGCTAATTTATCAGGCTCAGCCAGATTTTGCTCATTGCCCTTGAAAATAAACTGCCTTGTCTTTTATACACCTACATGTGATACTCCTTCTGTTGCTTAAGTGGGACACAGTTGGAAGAAATACCCAACAAAGCAGTATAAATGCCTTGTGATCATAATCAGGAATTGGTGGAAATTGACACATGACAAAATAATTTGTACTAAGTTTTCCATAGCCATGCTATGTCTCCACTAGTGATTGCCTGTGCTGACTTATCATTTATTCAAAGTCTCATTGGAAGCAATTATAGACATTTTAGAATAGGCAGTCAAAATAACAAGTCATTTAGACCAGCAATTATGCATTATATGTAGTTGTCCTTTCTATTAGAAGATGACACTATTGATGCCACAACCTCCCCATGTAAAAAACAAATGTGGCTGAAAGACTGAAGTGTGACTGTCAGATTCTTCCCCTTGGATCACGCACGCTGCCTGTCATTTTGCTGTGAACTCAAGTGGCAGCCTGTAGGCGTCCTGGCTTTTCTTCTCCACCTCTTAGCCTCATGGTCAGGGCCTAATTAGGCATTATGAGCAGGCAAAGAACATATTTACAAAGTCCGTTCATATGGGAAATGGTTTAGAGGCCTCCATGAAGGTTACAGGCTACTGATGATTCTTAAGCTTTGACCCACTGGAGGTGCAGTTGACTTGGCTGCATTTCCTTTAGGGAGATAAAACAAGGACGCTTTTTTGCCAAGCCTGGTGTCCTTCAGAACTTCAAATTGATCCATGTCTTAGTGGAAGCTGTGAAGACATAGGATTTATTTGTCAAATTTATATTTATGGAATGTGGCGGTCTAACTGTGTTTAATGTGTTTAGTTGATTTGCAAAATGGGCTGTCTCCTTAAAAAAGTCAAGTTGTAAAAGGCTGTATCTTTCACTGAGAGGCTGAGTTAATAAGGAACAGCTGGGGCCGAGTGATGTCATGTGCCACCTGCATGAAAGGCCGCCCAGAGGCTCACACCAAAAGAGAGTGCTCCAGAGAAGTGGGTTTCAAACCTATTATTATTATTTTTTTGTACTTTTTTTGCAGAGGAATATTTTTTCCCATTGAAATCATTTTCAAAACCCCAAAATATATCACAAAGATGCAAGCTGACTTGCTGTGTGTGAAGTTACAATGGGGAGTCCAGGACTCATTCAACTTTCCTATTATAAGCAACAGTCCTTGAAGTTCCTTTTTGGAGTTTTGGGGAGCAAGGATGCACAAAAAGAGTGTTTTTGGTAGGAGGATGTGTGTACCCCAGAGAGTTGGCAAGATGATTCATTTGGGTGTTGAGTATTTATATATATTTTTCTTTCATCTTTTAAAAATTTCTGTTTTTATATGTATGATAATATAATAATATACTTATACAGTGGCACACAATTTATAAATAAACAACATATATTGGGGAAACATGGTCAATATATTTTCTGATAAAAACATACTATCAAGTGTATTTGGATATTATTGGTCTAGAAGTCAGGAAGGATGATTCATGGGCACAGTATAGCTGGTTCATGGACAGACTATAAGAAAACCGGCTGAGTTGTTCTTGGCAGAGTGAGCAGCAAGACAGTGCCACAAGGGGTAGGGGAGTGGGTGGAATTTTACATTTGGATCTTGTAGCAGGCTAAATGGTGGCACCAAAGATCCTAATTCAAGTCCTAATTCCTGGAACTCATTGGAAAAAGGGTCTTTGCTGATGGGAATATGTTAAGAATCTTAAGATGAAAAAATAATCCTGGATTATCTGGGTGGTCCTAAAATGCCATCCCAGTGTCTTCATAAGAGAGGGATAAAGGGAGATTTCACACACGCGCGCACACAGAGGAGAAGGCAATGTGAAGACAGAGGCAGAGATTGGAAGAGATTGGAGTGATGCAGTCATGAGCCAAGGAATGCTGGCAGCCACCAGAATCTGAAAGAGGCAAGGATTAGACTCTCCCCTAAAGTCCCTAGAAGGAGTGTGGTCCTGCTGACACCTTGACTTTAGTATGATGATGCTAGTTTTAGACTTCTGGCCTCCTGAACTACGAGTGAGCATGTAGATTTCTTAAGCCACCAAGTCTGTAATAATTTGTTATAGCAGCCACAGGAAATGAATAAGCCTCCCCCACACTTTTTTCCAGCAGAAGATAAGTTGGATCAACAGCTCCTGAAGTGGTTTGTGAACTCAAATGCCAAAGGGGTCAGAAAGGCATATACTATTGATTCATATTATAGGAAAGGGTGGTTGAAATGGTGTACTCAAGCAGGTGAGTTCTGGTTAAAGGCAATACAATTCAAATGCTTTTCATATTCCATGCTGACCAAACTAAATGGGTCCACAGACTGCTTTGGTTAATTTCTGAAACCTTTGACTCTGAGTGGAAAAGACTTGGGGAAGCTTATTGCTAAGGCTCAAGTAAATGGAACCTAGCCAGTATATTGGATGGGCCCCTTTGGGATAAAAGTTAATATGAAGAGGCAGGGTAGTCTGACGCAAAGATTTTAGGAGATTCTATAGGTCACATCTCATGGCCCCAACTTGGAGTCAGGCAATGGAACAGGGTGAGCCTGACTGTAATAGGAAAAATTTCAGCAAAGTTTTCATCGACCCAAACTTTATCATATATATATAAATCCCAAATTTATAATATTTATAAATTTAAAAAAATCTCCAAATCTTTTCCTTCCATCACCAGGCCACCCACATAATACAAAAGGGACTGGGCCATGTCATGCTTGTGATATTCCAAATAGACTATAACCAGATTTTCTGATACCCCACACCATAGGTAAAAGATTCTAAATTGGGGAATTTTGTCTATCCAGGTATATTTGCCTATTGTACCTAGAAAACTAGTACTAAGCAAAGATGAATCCAGACTTTAGCTGAAATGTTCTAAAGCAAGAAATTAGCAATTGCAAGAACAATGGCAATGGCTTCTTTGAGGAGATAAAGATTAAAGAGTAGTAATAGGGAGAGGTGCTGTATATAGAGTTCCCCCCCCACCTGTGTTCACATCAATTTAGTATAGATTAATTTTTTCATATTAAACATTAGGCCCCTGGAGTGTCAGGTCCCTAATTTTAAAAGGTTTAAATTTATGTCAGCATGTAGGACCTTTTATCGTTTTAAAAAAAACATTTTAGAGAAATTATATATCATTTATACTTTTCTAGTTATATTTTTATATTTATACTTTTTATAAAGCAAACACTCATGTTAATTACCACCTACACAAAGAAATAAAACATTACCCATACCCAAAGAAGTCTCCCAAATGTCCCTCCCCATCAGTAAACTTATCCCTTCCCCCACTAGATATAATTACCATCTGCTTTTTTATAGGAATCACTTTCTTGGTTTTCTTTATAGTTTTATTATCTGTGTATGGATCCCTAAATAATGTAGTTATACCTGTTTTTGAATTTTATTTTAATGAAGTCATACTATATGTATTTTTCTGTCTTGGTTT
>CAUYRT010018196.1:0-11453 GCA_963574885.1 Lepilemur ruficaudatus | reverse complement strand
AAAAATAACTCTACGCTTCATATGGAACAAGAGAAGACCCCGTATAGCAAAAGCAATCCTATGCAATAAAAACAAAATGGGAGGTATCAATTTACCAGACTTCAAATTATACTACAAGGCTATAGTAATTAAAACAGCTTGGTATTGGCACAAGAACAATAACATACTGTTTTGATTACTATAACCTAGTAGTATAGCTTGATGTCTGGTAAATTGATGCCTCCCAATTTGTTCTTTTTGCTTAAGGTTGCTAGCTATATGGGGTCTTCTCTTGTTCCATACAAAGCATAGAATTATTTTTTTTTAAGATCTGCAAAAAAATGATGTTAGCATTTTAATAGATATTGCATTGAATCTGTACTACCACTTTGGGTAGTATAGATATTTTAACAATATTGATTCTGCTGATCTATGAGCATGGTATAGGTTTCCATCTGTTTATGTCCTCTGCTATTTCCTTTCCCAGTGTTTCATAGTTCTCCCTGTAGAGGTCATTCACCTCCTTAGGTAAATATATCCCTAGATATTTTATTTTCTTTGTTGCTGTTGTGAAAAGTATTGAGTCATTGATTTGGTTTTCAGTTTGACTGTTGTTGGTGTATACAAATGCTACTGATTTGTGTACATTGATTTTGAAACCTGAGACTTTACTGATTTATAATTCCAGTAGTCTCTTGGCAGAATTTTGGGGGTTTTCTAGATACAAGATTGTATCGTCAGGAAAGGGCAATTGTTTGACCTCTTCTGTCCCCCTTTGGATGCCCTTGATTTCCTTCTTTTGTCTGATTGCTCTGATTAGGATTTCCAGCACTATGTTGAGTAGAAGTAGTGATAGAGGGCACCCTTGTCTTGTCCCAGTTCTAAGCGGGAATGCTTTCAGTTTTTCCCTGTTCAGCATGATGTTGGCTGTGGGTTCCTCAAATACGGCTTTTATCATTTTGAGATAAGTCCTGTCTATGCCTTTTTTGTTAAGCATTCTTATCATAAAAAGGTGCTGAGTTTTGTCAAATGCTTTTTCTGCATCTGCTGGTGGGATTGCAAGCTAGTACAACCTCTATGGAAAGTAGTATGGAGATACCACAAAGAACTGAAAGTAGAACTGCCATTTGATCCAGCAATCCCACTACTGGGTATCTCCCCAAAGGAAAAAAAGACATTCTATAAAAAAGACATCTGCACTAGAATGTTTTTTAGCAGCACAATTCGCAATTGCAAAAATGTGGAAACAACCCAAGTGCCCATCAGTACATTAGTGGATTAACAAAATTTGGTATATGTATGAGGTACTAATTAGCCATAAAAAAAAATGATGAACTACCTATTGTATCATCTTGATGGAGCTGGAGCCCATTCTTCTAAATGAAGTATCACAAGAATGGAAAAACAAACACCACGTGTACTCACCATTAAATTGATACTAATTGATCAACACTAATGTGCACATATGGGAAGCAACATTCATAGCGAGTTGGGCAGGTAGGAGATAGGAGGAAGGGATGGGTAAATCCACTCCTAAATGGATGTGGTGCACGCTGTCTGGGAGATGGGTATGCTTGTTGGGTGGTACAAAGGCAATTTATGTAAAGCAAAGCATTTGTACTCCCATAATACTCCAAAATAAAAAAATTAAAATTAAAAAATGCAAATGTTATCATGTCTTCTGCTTGCTTAAAATCCTTTAATGACTTCTCATTGCTCTTAGAATAAAGTAAAGAATCCTTTACATGGCCTCAAGGCCCCTTATTTTCTGATCAAAGTCCACCTCACTTGCCTCATCTATCCTACTTCTCTCTCACCTGCCCAGGCTGTTCAAGCTGCCGTACACACTCTTACCCCACCAGAAATCTCTTATTCACTCTTTTCTACACCTTTACCTGATTGTAAACAACAAAATGCAACTATGACTAAGTTAGGGAGAAAAAAAATATTAAAAGATTTTAGGAGGCTCATAGAATTATTAGGAGATCTCTAGAGAACAAAGCTTGTGGCCATAAGTCCAGGAATCATGTCCACACTCACTCCAGACGTGGTACAGCACAGACAACATTGTCTTCAACACTGAGCCCTCTAGGTGACTGTTTATCCTGCCAAGCCTGTTGCTCAAGGAACTCATTATTGCTGTGTCAGCTAATGCTTGTAGAAAACATCTCATCCAGTCCCTATTCATTTTGTGGCACTTACTCCCAATTCATTCTTTTATGGTTATGCCTTGATGACAAAGCCTCTGTAAATGTGGCCACATTCTAACTGTAAGAAATATTGTGGAAATCAGTATCTAGCATTTTTAGCTTCTGTTGGCTGGGGTCAAATGTGAGTGCTATGAAAAATTTATCAAATAAATAAAATGATTTAAATGCTGTTTGGCCAAATGACAGTATTAATTAATTCCTACTCATTCTTCAGGAGGGTGACTTAGCTGAAATATAACTCTGTCAAGGATAACTCTATGAATCACCTCCTCCTTCCAGTTCAGGTCAGGTCTCTTTGTCATACACTTTCACAATACTCCTACTTATCTTCCATAGCATTAACACTATTGTTGTGAAATGACAAATTTTGTAATTATTTGTTTAATATCTGGCTCTCACTGCTAGAATGTAAGATTTATGAAGACAATGACTGTGTCTATCTTAGTCAAACCTTTATAGCTATACAATAGGTGCATAATAGATGCCTAATAAGTACATTGTCAATAAATAAATGATGTTTTAAATGTCATAACCTTCTATGTAATGCTTTCCAAACAATATTTTCTGAAATTTAAGGGAATATCCTACTTTATGGCAACTTACAAGGTGCCAATTTTTCTTGGTGAAAAGTTAAAGATGTGAGGAAAAATGCCAAATGTATTAAATTTGCACTGACAATGTAGGGTAAGAAGATTCTAACTCAGCATGCGTGTAAAGGAACTTAATACTTTGGTCGGGCTAGTTTCTTACTTCTACCTTTATTATTCTAGTTTTCAATCTAGACCTAATTTGTACAGGTTTCTCAACCCACATTTTCAAGCTATGTTTCCCAAGTTTCATACCTCTTCCTTACATTCCAAAATCACCTTCCCTACCTGTCCTTTTTCTGGTCATCCCTTTGTCTAGGATTCTGAAGAGTTTTACACTACTTTATGATTGATAACATGCATTCTTATCCATAGGCAAGGTCTTGCTATTCTCAGAGAATACATGCATGGACTGTGTTTTAATATAAATTACAGTTATCTAGATCACAGGTCATGATTTTTATAGAAGCAGTGTCATAAATGTGGGTTTCATTTGTGACCAAGGAATAAACAACATATATAATAGGTGAACCTAATAATATATGGCAACTATAAACTTTTGTAACCATACAAGTAGGAAAATTATGCCCCAAGTCCTATAAAATAATTTGAATTAAATAAGAGGCTCCACTATATAGTAAAAAGGGTAAAGGGTTTACTATTAAACTTTTTGAGATTTAAAACCATTTACTAGCCATTGGATTGACAGTTTTATAAGTATGAATAGGTCAGTGAATATGGTTTTCTTGTTCATCCTGTTTGCTCTTATCTCTCTTCCATATCCCCACTCCTTTCTTAACTAGAGAATTATCCTTGCAGAAGGATTGATTATTCAATAAGTATTTATTGATCCACTCTGTGCAAGGTGCTAAAATACAGTGTTAGGCAAAATATACCCTTAATTTTCCCCCATGGAGTTTATGGGCTAAAAAACTCAGGCCTATTAAGCTATTGGCAGATCTTTATTAAAAAATAACACTGGCATACAATTATGTAATGACTATTTGCTATGGAAGACAAATATGTAGATGATGAAAGCATTTATCAGTGTTTGTTATCTAGTCTAGGGGGGCGGTTAGAGAAGGCTCCCTTGGACAATGTTAAAGTAAGCAAAAATGGATACAGCAATTGGGGTGTCATAGGGTATAGTGAATGTGACAAGATAGAGCTATTGGCACTTGCTGACATTGAAAGCTGTCTGTGAACTGAATGACGATGGCCTGGGATGTGTGTATGTGTGAGTGTGTTTATTTACTTCCTTTTGCACCACTTCTCCAATTGTCTACCTTTCTTTGTGGCTCATCACCAATCGCTTATAATTGTGAGGCAAAAATTGCCAAACAGTGAGTACAGTTGGCACTGTGTAAAAGATAGGCATGGCATAGAACAAGATGAATAAGGGAAAAAGTGAAATATGAAGTAGCTAACTGTACTCCAGAGCTGTGCATCAGTGTTCTAGCGTCTCCCATTTGCCTGGTCATTATTTATGTTTCTCTTAACAAGATAGATGCAGGTTTTGAGTAAACTAAACTCCTTGATCCATTAATCCCACACCTTCCTCTAATCCATTTCCCACACCATGTTCTGCGCCTAGAATGCCCTCCTGGCCTGATTATCAAACTTTTTCCTTCCTATCAAATAGTATTTGAAATCTTTCAAATTCAGGTCCTTTTGCTTCAAAGCTCATGATTTTTCAACTCTAGCAGGAGGTTGAGTCTCCTGATTATTGTCTGTTGTACTATACACTCTAAACTGCTTGTGTTCCTTTGCATAAATTATAACCACTTATATTTCTATTTAAATTGTTTGGGGTCCACAATCCCTTTGTCACTGGTACTGTAAGATCTTAAGAGAAAACTACTGTTAATGATTTAATTTGCTTGTGTGGGTTTGCATGCCTCAGGCTGCTGCCAAATGTGACTAGGAACATTAGCAATTTGCCTTGAAATTAGAACAATCAATAGACATAGAACTTCCCTCCATATTACACATTACATATAAAATAGCATGTTAGTGTACAACTTTGTATTTCTATTATTCTTTATTTTTTGTTGACATAATCATGAGCTATAACAAAGTATAATGAACAGAGAACTGAGTAACGAATCTAGTCCTGGTTGTGTATTAGTCCAGTCTTCTGACCTGGATCAAGACACCCATTACTACGAATATCGGCTTTCTCAGATGTAAAACAGGCTAATCATACCTGCCCTGATAGGGTTATTAAGCAGATGTGAAAATTCTTTGGAAATGCAAAAATAAAGTGTGATAATGGGTACTGATACCAGTAAAATAGCCACAGACATGCATAGGAGAATATCTTTAAAATGGTTTTGATGTTGCATACATTTCTAGCAAGTGAATGAAATCACTGAAGCTGGCTTGGCTGTGTAGTTTTCTTTTTGGCAGGTGTTGCTATGTGATATGCATTGTTCCATTGGGAAAGCCTCAGAAAATTACACGTTCATTTTAGTTTTAGTTGTGTGAGATACAAGGGAAAAGATTAGCCTTAGGCAAGAAACATGGTGAACAATACATCAAACCTGTGAATGTACTGAATCTATCAGATCTAATTTCCAGAACCTTTGATTTATAGTTGCTAAATGTACATGATATTGTAACAAAAATAAACATTTAAGTAAATATATTGTTTGTGGAAATTAGCATTGATTTCGTTACATTGCATTCAAGATTTCCCTTAAGAAGTTTTCTTTACCAATGAAAAAAATAAAAGAAATAAAACAATTGTTTTACAACTATTTAAAAAACAACAACTGATTGTCAAAAATGGAAATTCTGGTTGGCAAAATTTCAAAATAACTTTTACAAAATGTATTAATATGGATGAATAAATTAATTTATCTTCTTACCACTCTAGTGATGAACTCGAAGTTATTAAATATATAATCTCAATTTTCTTCATAAGAATATTAAAGTAGAAAGGTTATTTTGTGCTGCAAGCCATTCTGAAAATCAATGTCTGAACAGGAAAAAAAACTCGCTTAAGCATTTTGGCTCCTGAAAATTAAATAAAGTCACTTTTGTATTTTTCTTTCTACTTAGGGTGTCTGGTGGTCTATCTTAGATTGACTTCAGGTGTTATCTGCATTCTCGTATGCTCAAACCACTTAATTTCCTCCCAAATAATATTTAATATAGGAATAACAACTTCATCTACATGTGGCATCATGCACGTAGGTTACTTAATACATGGTATTTGATTGAGTTACGAATAATATAATAGAGAATAGGCAGATTCTTTCCTCCTAAATGAGGACGTTTTGAATTTGCTATTTCTCTTTACTTGGTAGGCCATCGGAATACTGACTTCCTAAAAGATATCTGATAACCATTTCTGTTTTGGTTGTTTAATACTATTTTCCTCACACAGGCTGCTATTTCATTCAGTTTTAGGTGATGATGTCTGTGTTTTAGTGCAGTGAGTAGGTGGATCTGTTAGATTATCACCTGGTGTGCCTGGTCTCAGAGTTGGCTTTATTCCCAAAAGGCAGTTGGGAAGTTGATCACACAGCCGCTCTACATGGATAACAATAGAGTCTGCTACCCTCTATGCCATCTCACTCAGCTTTTTCAGGATTATTACACGTTTTATATGCTGTTGTATGTATCTATCAGAAAATGTGCTTCAGTGAATTGTGAAAATCTATTTATTCCATTTTTATATGACAATTGATTCTTAATTGAACATAGTTTATAATAGTGTTGCCCATCCTTACCCTGATTATGTATGTATTTTATCATTCAAATATTTAATTTTATAAATTGAGCAATAACACATAACATTGGGTAAATGTTCCCTACTGGATTAATTATCTGAAAACATAGGTGATGAGAGGGAATGGTTTATTTTCTTAACAGGATTGGACACACCAGCTAGTCTCTAGCTTTATATTATTACAAGCAAGACAAAAAAGGCAATAAAAATAAGTGAAAGCTGAAAATGAAAGCTTACTTGTAGGTCAAATGAGGTGAGAAGAAAAATTTTTATTATGTTTCAGTCCATTAAGTAAACAATCTCTCTATTAGTGCATGGTGAGCTGAATCTGGGCCATCAAAACTGGCTTTAGAGACAAACAGATTGATTCATAAAGGAAGGATATAAGGAAATTTTCATGACCATACTAACCAGTTCATTTAGATCTCAAGAGATGGCATTTCATATACGAGAAGGGATGTGGAAAGAATAAAGAGGAGCAAGGAACTATTAAAAGGACTGAAAATGAAAGCTTAGAACAAATGGATTTAGACTTGAAAAAGAAAATGGAATGTGAACACGGAATAATTTCGATTTCTTTAAGAACTGTTGGGGAAGAGTATTGTCAATAGCTGTTTGTGACCCGTGAACCCAAACAGTACATAATGGTACTAACTTCAGTAGGTGATTTTGATCGTATAAAAGTATTAACTTCCACTTTGGACCCTTGAACATGTCTTAAGAAGACTCATTAAAAAGAGCTTAATCCTTTGATTTGGTTGATTATTGGTTATTATAGCTGCTTAAGTAATGGTGCTATGATACTGAGGCCATGTTGGTATTGTTACATTTAGTCCTGAGGTGGACTAAGCATCTCTGTAGCATATATTTTTTTAAAAACAGTTTACAAAATTTTATTATGCTTATTATACAAATTATGTTTATTGTGGAAAATTAGAATAAGCAGAGAAATAAAGAGAAAAATTTTCCTGGTCTCTGTCTGAGATATTCAATATTAATATTTTATGTTATATACTCCTAAACTTTCATCTTTCATATGCAAATACATATTCACACATATACACACGTTGGACAATGTTATACATGATTTAATAGCAATTATTTTCAGTTACATTAAACATCTTTCAGCATCTGAAACTATTTCTGTTCTAAGTACTCATCTTGAGGAATTAATTTAAACCTCTCTCTAACTTAATTTTGTCAGCTTCATTCATTGTTTGTGCAAAATTTGTTGAGCACCTGCTGTGCTCCAGGTAATAAATAACATAGACTAGGTCTCTGTTTCATAAAGCTTACATTGTAGACAGACAGCAAACAAACAAAAAACCATTTCCAACAAAAAGATAATATCAACTCAGAGATTTTGCTGAGAAGGAAATAAAAGAAGGCAATGCGGTAAAAAGTCACTAGTATAAGAGTGAGTTGAAATAGTCTTTATTAACATCTAGAGCTGTTGTGGAAATTATGTATATGAAATAGTATGATGCCTGGTATATGGCAAGTACTCAATAAATATTTAAAATATTAATAATGATAGTGATAGTAAGAGTGATACACTGTGGTAGTACCTACAATGGAATATTATGTAGTTATTGTACTCATGCTTCAGCAACTTGCTGTTCCTGCCCCAGTTAGCCATATGCCAATGGATTCTTTCCCTTTTTATAGCCACTGTGGAGGCATCAGCAGGCAGCAGCAGTAGAGATTCCTGCAGTTTTGACAGTGACAGGAGACAGCACCACAGTATGTCAGAGCAGAAAGGGAGAAAAACATAAATTGCCTCAGGCTTGCTAAGAGTAGTCCATAAAGCATAGAAGAGCTAGTCTATGGGGATTCCAAAATCAATCTGGGAAACGTATTAATTCTGGTGGTAGTAGCAGTGTTGGTAGGCATGGTAGGAGAGCGATTAGGACTCTAGAAGGTAGGTTTGGAAACACTTGTATTTTTTTTTGTGTGACTATTATTGTGATCCATTCTTATTTTACTCCTAGGATGAAGTGATTTGGTTATAAGGATTGTAATTAAAATAGATAATTACCCTTATCCAAAGTCAGTTTGAAGGAAATGAGTTCTTCTTACTATCAAGTATTCCACAGCTCTGAAGTCCTTGCCCTTTTGGTGTGAACTGGTTTATTTTCGAGTACCTCAGATTTCCATGTCTTTGTGTATTATTTTCATAGATCTTTGGAATTTGTTATGAGGTCTATACTGAGATTTCAATGTTGAATACTAAATATATTTAAGGCAGGATTTGGAAGATATTTTTCATTTTGGTGTTCAACAATGTAATGGATTATACTGGCTTTTTAGGCCTAATCACTAGAAAGAGAAACCTCAGGTGACATTTCACATGTATAATTTGTCTACAGCATTTTTAATATTTGAAGTCTCTTGAGGTGGGATTATTTTACTTCATTTGCCTGATTATGATTTGAAAATCACCCCATGGTAGAGGGCTTGCAGGAAAGTGTAACTTGTGTTATTTTGTCTAAGAGATCCAGGACCTTGATTTCTGGCCCAGTGGTTTGATATTCTAAGCATGAACTTGAGGATATTCTACCTTCCTGTAAATTGCTCAGTTTGTATTAATACAGTCTTGCTGGCTGAAAAACAGTTGCATAGTCAACAACCATTTTCTTTTTTTTCTTTAGTGAAATTGAATAGAACTATTTCATAAGAGAATTTTGATGATATAACACTGTCATAAAATCTAGGAGTCATCTTCAATTCTCACTTTTCCATCTCCTTCCATCTCACCACTTACTACCACTCACTGTCAATTAGTTATCTATTACTACTCATTCTAATTTTGCAATAGAGTTCAATTTTCTTCCTGCTACCACAGTCTCTGCTATATAGTGCAGTCCCTTGTCGTCTCTTATTTGTGTTACTGCAATAAACTCCTAAACTATCTCCCCACTTCCTATGTCTCCTTTCTTCAGTTTATAACATAGAGTCATCAAATTGTATTCCTATGAAAAATATTCAGTATTTAATGTTTATAATTTCATGCAGGATATAGCCCAAATTCCTCAAGATGGCATTTAAAACCTCTAATAATTGGACCCAATTAAAATTTTTAATATTATTTTTCACACTCTCCTTCCTTTCATTCCCCTTCAAACGCTACAACTTTTTATAGTTACCTTTGGCTTCCCCAAATACAGTGAAATTAATCTTCTCTTTTGAATCACAGGACCTTTCATACATATGTTAATGACCTATATATCTTTTAAGGGCCAGCAGAAATAATCTGCCACATAAGAATTGCTCCCTCTGGTAGCTATTATTATCTTCTGTTATACCACAGGATGTCTTGTTTTAGATGCTAAGGGTTAGAGTTATGCAGGCTGGTTCTCCTGTTTGTCTCATTGGATGGTGAAACCTTAGAGGTAGAAATAACGTGTATTTCGTATATACCCACCATGCCTAAAATGGTTCTCAGTAAATACTTTTGGAGTTAAATGAATTGTTTTGATTTAAATCACAATTCTATTTTAAGTTTCTCAAAAGACATGATAATATTTTATGTCTTTAAGTATTGTAATCTGTAAAGGCATTTCTTCACACTTGTTTGAATTTCCACAGAGAAAACTCTGCAAAGCAAGATGCAATTCTAAAGTCATGGATTAGCCACTTAATATGTTTAATTCAATAATTTTCTTTATTCTGTCACCTGGGCTAGAGTACAGTGGCATCATCATAGCTCACTGCAACTTCAAATTCCTGGGCTCAAGCGATCCTCCTGCCTCATTCTTTTAAGTAGCTGGGACTACAGGAATGTGCCACCACACCCTGCCTAATTCAATAATTTTGCAATTTAAAAATTTGAAATGGTATAGACTTAATTATGCAACAAACATGTATTGAGAACCTAGTATGTATCAGACATTGGGACAGATACCAGAGATTTGATAATGAACAATTTAATTCATTTGCTCAGTAGCTCACAATATAATAGATGAGAGAGTTAAGTTCAGTCTAACAAAAATGTGTTGAATACCTGCTGTTGTGTGACATAAAGATAGAAAGGTTTTTCTGCCCTCAAAAAAAAAACAAAAAACAAAAAAACATTCGATCCAGCAATAGCATTATTAGGCATCTACCCAAAAGAGCACAAGACATTCTATGATAAAGACATCTGCACCAAATGTTTATGGCAGCACAATTCACTATTTCTAGGTCATGGAAACAACCCAAGTGCCCGTCAATTCATGAGGGGATTGTTAAAATCTGGTATATGTTCACAATGGAATATTACTCAATTTTAAGAAATGACAGTGAGTTAGCACCTCTTGTATTATCCTGGATTAAGCTTGAGCCCATTATTTGAAATGAGGTGACACAAGACCCGAAGAATGGGCCCCACTTGTACTCGCCATCAAACTGGTGTTGACTGATTAACACTATGGTGCTCAAAGGGTGGGAGCGAACACTAGGGAATTGGGGGGTGGGGGGTAGACCCAAGTCTGAGCGACATGGGGGGACACTGGGGAGGGGTGGGATATGCTTGAAAAGTAGTTGGGGAGCGGAATTAGGGGTCTCAATAGGGGAAAGGAATTCCTCTAAAACTGATTTATGTAATTAACTGTACACCTCGGTAAATTCACTGAAAATCATTTAATTGTACACTTAAAATGGAGTGTTGGTTGTACGTAGATACAGTTGGAGCACTATGTATGTACTCTCTGGACTACTTTGACAGAGTAGGTTTTTGAATGTAATAAGATAAGTCAACTTGAGTGGTAATATATTTTGGGAAGTCAGCTCACTACAAATTGTGACTGTAAATATTGTACTGTAAATGCTTTGTAGTTTTCCCCCAATTAAAAAAAATTGTATATAAGCCATGCACAAAAAACAATAAAAATGATAAATTTTTCATTAGATTATAAAGGATCATTTTGTTGTTGACATTTTTATCCTATTTTCATAAGAAAA
>CAUYRT010018195.1:0-44007 GCA_963574885.1 Lepilemur ruficaudatus | reverse complement strand
TATTAATTCTTATTCCTATAGAAGCTAATAAAAGCTCTAGGGAAACAATAGGATACGAATAATATTTAATCATAAAAAGTTTATTGAGTGCATGGTGGTATAAGATTCACAAGTATGATTGAAAAGCTTGCAATTTTGCATGAAAGATAGATGTGTTATGGGTCATTCTGTGTTATAACTATGCAATATTATTATATGTGTGTTAATAGTGAAAAACATAAAACATTACTACTTATGTATTTCATTAAAATTATGTAAAGATAGTTCACATAACTATTTAAACTGCTATACTTTGTTCATTACAAAATAATTATGTTACAGAAAACTTAGAAAATGGATGAAAGAAATAATACCACCTGAAAGTCCCACTTCCCTACTCGAATTCATTATAGCATCTGGATATGTCTCCTTTAATCCTTTCACTATTTCTGTTTTTTAACAATATGTATAACAATATATATGCAGAGTTATTTCTACACAACATGTTTTCCATATTGTTGTGTAGCTTGACAGATCATTCAGTAGTACATTTTATCATTATATCACAACTGTTAGGTATATTTAAAAAGCTGTTGATTTTAATTGGGATAATTAGAAAAGACTTCATGAAGGAGATAGCTTCACCTTGCTGACCGCATACATACTTCATTTCTTGGCTTAACTCATTTCCCAAGCACTTACCATCCATGTGAAACTTCTGTGACTTCTCAGATTGGCATTGACCCCTTTGTAATTCAATCCCACAGTGCCCTTTACTTTTCATTCTTAGTGCTGGTTTGTGATTCTAATAAAATTCTTAGTTGTGAGAGTGCTTACATACTATGTCTTCTGTCTACTTTATTCCTGTCACTCAGGGCAGTGTCTGATGTCCATTGGTGCTTAATAAGCGTGTTGATTGGATGAGTGAATGAACAAACAGGGAGAAGGCATCAAGAAGGTGAACAAAGGCAGTGTTACATATATGCTGCTGGGGTGTTTGGGGAAATATGTAGGCTTGGGAGCTGAAGAGCAGCAATGGACTATATTTCAATATGTTTGGGGATGGGGAAATCTACGGCACAGTGTCACTGGAAGATGAACCTGGAAAGAGTTTTGCTCATATTAGGGAGGTCTTCATATGTAATTTCAATTTTGTTCTGTCAGTTATATATTAATAATTCAAAATATTAAATATATTAAATTCTGTCATAAACTTTGAGACAGTTTGAATAGGGTCACACATGTTGTATTCTACATAGGGACATACAGGATACCTTAGTATTACACAACTCTGTGTTGTATTAGGCAACAGAAGCTAGAATAACAGTTAAGTTAGTTAACCAATTAGTTAGTTAACTATTTTAATTACCCAGGGGATAGGTGATAGAGTTCTTAATCTAGGTTACTTCCATGGGAGTACATTAGATATGAGATATTTGAAGAAGTATAATCAACATCTAGATAATCATTAGCTGGGGAATTTTGGGAAGAAAGCAGAGAATAGGATGATTCAGGTTTACAGAGTGATTTAGGCTGTTATTTGTAGATTTAAAGCAAAAGTTAAAGGGGTTTTGTTTTTATCCAGTTGACTTAAGATACTATTATGGATCTCCACTATAGGTTATATCATAGGTTGGCAAAGTTTTCCTGTACAAGGCCAAATAGTAAATACTTTAGTCTTTGTGGGCCACATGGTCTCTGTCATAGCTACCCAGCCATGCAGTTGCAGTGTTAAAGCAGCTCTATGTAAACAAATGGCCATATCTGTATTTTATTAATATATTTTAATATTTATAAAAACAGGTGGCAGACTGGACTTGGCCTATGTGGCTATAATTTGCCGACTCCAGTTGTATTACTGAGGCTTTATTTCAGATTATATTATTAAGTCATAGTGGATTCCATTGTGAGTTAAGTGATTTTCTTCAACAATGACCACTAATCAAAGGTAAGACTGGAGGAATAGACACTCATATTTATTTAGGTTTGTTGATTCTCTCTTCCCAGAGGTTTGTGACTAAATGTTGTTAAACAAAATTTACAAGAAGCCATTGTTTTGAACTGAGCTTCTGCACTAATAGACCAGACCAAACCAGAAAAGAGTCACTTGTGCAAGGTGCCATGTAATAAAGCTGAACTTTGAAATGGGCCAGTTTCCCAAAAAGCAGCAGATTCACAGCAACCAATCAGAAGGGGCCCAGTTTATCTGAGCTGGCATGATAAAAAGTACCCTGTATTAATCCTATGAGGAAAGTAACTTCAAAATGACCTATTTGCTTTTTATTCCTTATTTCTGCTTTCTTTACCTGTTTTCTACCTATAAAGTCAACCTTCTCCGCTCAGCTCATTGGAGTACCTTTTCTAAATTTTTAGATGAGAGGCTGCCTGATTCATGAATCACTAATAAAAGCTAATTAGATCTTTAAACAAAATTTGTTGCAGTTTTACTTATTTAAAAACAATGTCAAATAAGCAAGACAGAGAACGGATATAGTAGGATTTACACTAAGAAGTTTGGTTAGGAAATCTAAGCATGGTAGTGGGAGAATAAAGTGTGTCAAAGGGAAACTAGGTAGAAACAGGTACAGAGACTAGAGATTTTCTGAGCATTAATGACAGGCTTCTTTGACATGAGAGGTCTTTATAGGAATTGGCCTAATTCTACGGAGTCAAATAATTGCACATGCAGAGAGTTGGGATGAAATAATGGAAATATAGCAGGATTCTAATGTAGAAATTAAAAATGAAGCCAGCTTTGTAAGAGCATCAACTTTGAAAGTAGACTACCTGGTCGGAATCCTGTTTCCATGCTTTTTGACTTGGAATGAATTTTACATCTCTTTCAGTTTAGCTTTAATTTTTTATCTAAAAAAGAGGGTTAATAACTACTTATAGGATTATTAAGAAACAATGTCTATTGAGTGTCTAGCATGATACCTGATTTACATTACTCTATAAATGGCAACTAATATTATCATTATATTAATTTTGTTTTATTTGTATTACGTTATGACACAGAAGTAGAGTAGCTGTCACAGCTGTTATGAGTAAGACATTGGACTGAACATTCTAAGTTTCCTTCCACATTTAGGACTCCTTTTTTGAAATTCCAGATTTTTCAGCAATGTTAATTTATTTTTCTGAATTGAAATTTTTAAGCATAGTATTCAAAGCCACTTTTTAAAAATAAATAATCATCATTAGTAAGATGTGAAACTCTCCCTTCCCTACTTATAGTCTTTAAATTAGATCATAAGTTCAGACTGTGTCTGACAAAAATATTGCTTCCATCTATGAAATGGTACAGTAACTGCAGTCAATGGTTGCCGTTGGTTTATTTCAAAAGAGTAATGTATTAAGAAAACCAGACAGTGGGCCATGCAGAGTTAAAGTTAGAGGAGATTGCTGTTTGTGCTAATGACATTTCCTTAACTTCTATGGAAAACTATTGAATATGAGCATATGACTCTTTATACTAATTGTAATGCATTACTGTACCCCATAATCTATGAGAGTGTTCACCTCTGCACTCTGCCTGTCCAGCTGTTGCCTTGAACAATTATCAGCGAGTTATTTTTCCGGTATGAGCTGTGTCATGCTCAAAAGTGGATGAAAAAAATGTTAATGAGCATGCATGAATGTTGGTTGATGAAGGTTAAGTGGTTGCAGATAGGCTCTCTGCATTCTTTCCTATGAATGTTCAGACTGAGGCAATGGGTTCTGATGAGGGATTACAAACAAATGGTGCTGATTGACAGTTCTTGATTTAACATTAAAGTGGTATCTAAAGGCAAATTCCGTGTTTCAGCTGAATAATAGACACAGTATTGTTGACCCCTGGGTGCAGCACAACACTTCAGCATTGGGTTTATTTTACAATTTTAATTTTTTTCCCTATTGTACCAGGTTTTCAAATTCTCTCATTTTATTTTAAACGTGTGCCTGGCAGTGGTGATATAGTTTAAAGAGGGAAAAAAAACCACCAAAGACGTAAACCATTAACATGTTCATTATGTATTTAAAATGTTTTTATAATAGTAACTTTGCAATTTTAAGTATGATCAAATTAAAAGATTGTACACAATAGCTGTCCAAGTAGATAAGCATAGGCCAGTATTCATCAGCAGTGTTTTTTTTCTTTGTATGTTTGCATGTATTTTAAATGATGACCCAAATGCTTTTTTAGCTGTTTTGCCATTTATTTGTATGCTAATTAAAATTAACTATATATGTGTATACTCTTTAGGAATTTTTGAATTGATTATTGTGAACATTTCATTTCATATTCTGAGATGAACTTCAAATATATATATATATATATATTTTTTTTTTTTGGAAGAAACGACAATGCAGGGACCATTAAGTAGTGTTGGTGAGGCTTTTTTCTCATCATTTCTCCCATTATTAATTATCCTGAAATAGTGTGCAAATTAGAATCTGTGCTTTGTAAAGTATAAAATGCTGTACAAATATTTGTTTTTACTAAGCCATTTTAGCTGAAAGGACAACACATAAGGATCACAATGCTTTGCATCTTGTAACAGAACTACAAAAAGTGGAATGTGTGTTAAACAATCATAGGATTGTAAAGTTAGTAGGGCCTGTAGCTATCATTTTCTCATTTAATAGATTAAAAATTTGAGAGCTAAACATAGTACACATAAAATCTTTGCCAATGGAAATGCCATTTGACATATTTGAGTTAAATATTGATCATTGAGAAATACTTTATTTTTTTATGTCCCTTATAGAGACAACTCCCTGTAACTCACTGGCTGCTTAATGTGTAAGCATTTAATATTAAGCCGGAGTGTTATTTTTCTTTTTTTATACAAGTATGTTTTTAATATGTGAAACTTGCTTTTAAAATTTTAATTTATAGGTTTTTAATTTTTCTGATAAAATTCGTAATTATTACAGAAAATACTTATAAGTTAATCTTGAGTTCTGAAAGAAACAGGACAGACATACTCACCTGTGTCTCTTGACCCTGGTCCTCACGTCAATGTTCCTCCTAGCCCAGTGTATTGTGCTTAAGGACTGTTTTTCCTCAGAGCTTCATAATCCCTACTGTATTAAGTGCTTAACTCTTAGTGCTAGTGTGCTTTTTTTTTTTTTTTTCCCCTATCAGCAAGTGAAATTGGATGTACAAATCACATTGCCTCAAGGCTAGCTACTTCTTAGTACTATGCCTAGGATTGCAGTTATCTGCCATCAGTAAGCAGGGTTCTGGTTTTGGTTATTGAGTTACTCATAGCAAATCATGCAACCAGCTAAAGAGCCAGCTGACCAGTTAGTCAGCCAAGCAACAAATAATATTGGATGCCTCAGGCAAGCAAATACTATTGGATACCTCTCCTATGAAAGGTACTGTCCTAGCTCCTGGGATATAGTGCTGAGCCAAACAGATACATTTCTTGCTTTCATGTAATATATAATCTAATGGAAAAAGATAGAAAATAAATAGGTAGACAAGGAAAAGTGACCATAATTTTTGAATGTGCTATGAAAGTAATGAGCCAAGGTATGACGATGGGTATTAGTTTGGAAAGGGTAGTCATGGAAGGTGTTCAGGTTGGAAAGAATCTGTGACCTACGATCCATCAGAAGTTTTGTATGACTGGAGCATATTATGAGGGGAACAAGAGGAGGAGATGAGATTTGAGGCCTGGATTGTTTGGAAAAGCTTGAAAAAAAAATTTGAATTGTTTTTAAGAATGAAGGTATGATTTTTCAAAGTGGGAGGAAGGAGACGGCCAATCCAGCAGTAGGTATCATGGGGGCAAAGGAAGATTTGGTACACTATTGAAATGCCTTCTAGCCTAGGGCATAGTTATGTAGATGAGGATGATGGTGTTGCTGGCTTGCAAGATGGATAGTGGTGTTAAAGGCCAGTTAAATGGCCAGTTATGAGCCTGGAAAGATTAATTGGTAAGGGCAAGTTCTTTCCAGAGGATTTGCATCTCTCTCCTTTAAAAGGAGGTATAAAGGACTATTTCCTTTCTAACACACAGGAAAGCTTGTTTGAAACAAGTTAGTGCTAAATACAGTAGTTTTTTATTCATCTATTTATTAATTAATAAATATACATATTTAAACAAATAAACCATCAAAAATTCCCTTGTGCACAAGGCATGGGTGCAACAGAAGTCAGATCTTTCCACATTGGATGCTCACAGCCCTCTTCCCTGTGAGGATTGGTGTGTCTTGTGTCCCAGGGGTGCACTAGGAGTTTATGTGTGATGATAATTTTTGAAACAAACATTCCTATATCTCAGTTGCCTTTCAGAGAATAAGACTGGAAATGCCTGAAACTTTTGGCTTTTAAATTTGTATATATATGTATTTTTAGTCAACTTTCCTCCTACATTCTGTGGAAAATTTATTCAGAACTCTATTTTACTTCTTTGTGTGTATGTGTACAAATGCATATATTTATATTTAGAAAATGACTCCTCACAGAGGAGAGAAGAAAGGAATGCATTCTAATCCTGTCCCCTATTCACCTTTCAAGGCTCACATGTAATACCACTTAACTCCATGAAGATTTTCCTGATCCATCTAATGAGATGTTATTTTTTACTCCTTTGAAACCTCCAAGGTGCTCCAACTTTTTACTTGATTGGCCTCAAAGAATTGAGCTTCTGATAGGATCAATATAAAAATATGATTGAACTCTATAATACTTTTTACTTTATATAAATGATTGTAGTATTATATAATTTCATCTCTGTACATCTTATTGTTCCAATTTTAATTGAGGTGAAGAGTAAGCCTTGTGTTTGACATTTCTATATCCTTCTATGGTGAGCCCAACTCAGTGACTTGTGAATGAGTGAGTGAATAAATGAATGAATGAAAGAAACAGTTTAAGATTTTCTTTGTATAATAGTGACAAGGGAGCCCTTCAGGTAATTCCATATTGAAAAGTATTTCAGTTCCAGTTGCTATTATTGTTCTAATAGGGCTTTCTTGGCCCTGGGTGTCCTTCTCCAGGAAATGGACGTACAGTGAGAGTGGCCTAGAACTGGGAACCTAATTTCTAGTCTTAATCTACCACTAGATGGCTATGTGGCCTTACAAAGGTCAATTCTCCAGGCCTCCGTTACATGTCTGTAAAATCAGAGGTCTTTCTCTTAATAGTTTGACATTCTAGGATTCTTTGAAATTACTGATCCTCATTAACATTAAGAAATAAACCATCAAAATAAAGCTTTAAAAAACACCAAAAAGCCCATTTTATTTAGGCTCAGTAGAAGAGGAAATGTGTTAATGGGGCTAAATTGGTCATATTTCTTTTATCATAAGGGAATGAGATTCTTAGGCATAGTTAAAAGTTGACACAGCAAATGCTTATATATGTAGGTTAAAATATACATATAAGAATGTTCAATATAATAATTTGATAGCAAAATTTTAGAAACAAATGCTCATCAATAAGGAAAATAGCTAAATTACGGTATTATAGTTAAATTACGGTGCCAGATGATATATTATGAAGCTGTTAAAAAGAATGTAGTTGATCTAGACATGAACTTGGAAAATTTCTGGGTTTATTGCTTTGTGGAACAGGTAAAATGCCAAATAATGTATATGGTTCAAGCTCATGTTCTTTAAAAGGATAAAAACCCCTAAACTATATGTTTATGTACATGTATATATATATCTTTGTGTTTATATACAGCCTCATGCACATATATGTATAGCCTTTTAGAAGGTTACCAGTAGTAGCTTTTGTTACCAATTGCTATCATTACCAGTAGTTTCTTTGGGGAGTATTTGCAGTACTGTGTAGAAAACCTTCACTTTTTTTTCAATATCCTTCTATATTGTTTGAATTGTTTTATGATGAATTTTTAAAAATTAATTTCTTAGAGAACAAGCCCAGAATAATATGGCAATTAGCTGGAATGATATGTTTAGCTTTTTTTCAATCCTTATATATTTTACATGGGTCCTGTTTAAGTAAAGAGTAAAAAGGTGACTTTGCCTTAGTTAATGTAATGTAAATGAATCTCAAAAATTGTAACAAGATATGTGAGTTCATTTGTTTTATTTTTAAACAGTTAACAGCTTAGAAATGACCTTAGCTTTTCAAAGTGAAAGAAATTTTTGTCAAGTGTATTACATACACAGGGTTCCATTAATTCAGTAAACTCCATTCAGAAAGCAATATGTTTGATAGTTAATTATTCCAAATGGTGCCTGTGATCAAAAGGGACACTCATTTGTAATGAAGGAAATCTTTGTAATGGTTATCCTGAAGAATGTTTGCTCAAGTATGAGGATGGAAGTAATTGATGAAGTGAAAGTTGCATATTTCTTCCTCAGGCTTAGAAGGAACAGCTTGTGAAAAGCTGAGAAGGCACTGTAAGTATTCAAGTAACTAAGCAAACAGGGCTAAGTATGGGGATAAGATTTTAAATTTGGTAATTTGAGATAAAGTTTTATTATATAGGTCAACAAAAATACATGTTTAATTTCCCTTTGGGCATTTGTATGTATGTATTGGGAAAAAATAATTTTTCTTTGTAATCATTCCTGCCTTATTCCTTGAAATTTAGAATATAATATTTACTACTAGTATAGATTTTTTTTTCCCAAGTAGAAGAATTTATATCCAATGTGCAGGGGAATTTATATCCAATGTGAATTTCCAGCCATTATTTGAAAAATCTAATGTGAGGTAGCAAATATTCCTGAAAATAATATTTCCATTGGTCTTGCTAGCATTTACACATCCCCCATTAACCACTTTTGAAGCAAGATACTTTCACAGACATACTTGCTGTCTAAATGTGCCATGCAAAAGTTTTTTTCTCTAGAGGTTGTTAAAAGCCACTGTGAGACACTTTTGCTGTAAAGGTCTAGAAAGGAAGCTGGGCACAAATACCCTCTGCTTTGGTTCTCCAATCTGTCTTTGGTTTTCTGTATTTTCCCAGGTTTCTCTCCCACAGCCCATTTCTATCTAGGGGAAGAGAATGACAGCACACCCTTTAGAGTTACATCTAAATTCTGATCTTATCCCCTGATCCTCTGCAAGTTCTCCCTTGGCCCAGGAAGGGCTTTTGTGTCTTCCCAGTGCCTGAGACTCTGTCCTTTCCTCATATTCTGCATCATTTCTATCCACTACTTATAGTAGGAATGTTAAAGGAATGTTTTATAACTCCATTAATTTTTTTTCCCTGTGAGTACTCAGCTATTGCAATTGAACCACATAGCTTCAAGACTATTGTCTCACTGTTGATATTAACAGAAATCTAATTTTATGCTCAGTACTGAGGAATGACCTCTTATCCTAAGGTTTATCTTTTCTCCCCAGAGGAAATAAATTCCATTGATCCTGAAATGGCAAGGCTATGGGAAAAATTTCAAAAAAGAAAAAACATTAATCTCCAGTTATCATCTCCAATTATTATCTGGCTCCAATTTCTCTACAGGGTAGAATGAATCGTGATCATTCTCCCTTTAATTCTATTCAGTTTTTATGTCATCACGTTTGCAGTTTCTACTGATGGGCTAGACAGGTTCTGAGTGGCCAAGATGGGATAAGCACGGTAATGGGAGTCCAGAGTCCTTATGTTCATTTGCCAGACCCACAGCCTCCCTCTGGGTTAGTTTTCTTATTGTAAAAATGAGATTTTTTTTAAGATGATTTTTCACTGTCCATTTTAATTGGGAAAAAAAGGATTTGAAGCTTTCAGAAATTCCAGTAATCAGAAGAAATACGGGTTTGATGTTTCCAACATGAAGTAAAATAGTCTAAAGAATATGAATATGATTTATTAAAACATTTTAGGGATTAGAAATTTTGCCATGAGCCAGAGAGTCCCAACTAACAGGTATTCTTAGATATCAAAGGTGTTGTTCTGTTTAGGATTTTATTTCCTCTTCTGCATTTGCTTGTTGGTATGTCTTTTGAACATTAACTTCTACTGTCTGACATTTTCATGTAACATTTAAACTAGAGAGAGTTTTTAATTAGTTAGATTGGAAAGTTTACAGTAAGGGATATTTCAGTTCCTGTAAAGATTCTTCTCTACTAAGATGTTAATTCTTTTCTGCCCAAGTGTCAGGTGGCCCAACATAATTGTAAAGTAATTGAGTTTAAAGTGAGGTTTTCTAATAAGATTTAAGCCACTGCATTCCCATTAATGAAAGGTTTCCTTCCTTCCCCTTTCACAGCACGATTCTGTTAAGTACTTTATTTTTTCTTTTTAATAGCAGATTTGTTTGGTATGCAAGAGGCAAGATTTTTGGGGGGAGGCAGGGTGGAATACATTGGGAAATTATGATTTTATAAATGGATTATAAATATGGGCATTGGGAAGGAGATGGAAGTATTGCTTATCTTACTTCTTAAGAGTTTTTGTTAGGGCTTTGGGGATTATTAACCATCCTGGGATTTCTGAATCTTGACTTGGCTTAGCCTCCATTTTCCCTGTGCGGGTTCCTTGGTGAGATATACAGACTGGGATCCACAACAAAGGGAGATAAAGAACCATTTTATTGTTAACTTGGCTTTTGTCTGAATATGCCAAATGGATCTCTCAGGTCTCTAGTCTCAGGTAAATGGTTTGAGGCTGAGGCCTAAGGCTATCTTAGATTCCTTTTCTAGAATCTAAGTCTGCACTTTATCCATGTACCCGCTGTCTATATGAGGAAAAGAACTTGTTGCTGAAGAGGCTCAGTTTCAGTGTAGAAAAAGTGGAAGATTTTTCCTTACGTATAAAAGTCTACCCTTGCCTCCTCACTATACATCTTTAATGATAGATTAATTGATATGGGCTACCATCTTCTTAGAAATCTGAGAACTGGGTATTTAAGAAGATAGAAATGTGATTAGGTTCTCAAAACAGTAGATTGCCCCAAAATGGATTCTTCTGTAGCAGCATTATCTATGCCATCATTTAAGCAATCAAACTAATAGAGGTGTTTGAAGTATATTGTGTAGTGAATAAACACCAACTCTGCCTTTGAACAGGCCTTGGGAAAGTACATATGCATTTTATATGATCCCAGTTTAGTTAATGTTTTAATAATTTTGTAGTCACTTAGATTTTTGTTCTTCATTATAAAAACCAAACTACTGAATAGTCTCATTCTTCTGTACGTTTTTAAATCAAGAGGTCAAATTAACATTATTATTAATAAAAAGAGTGATTTGAAATCAAGCTTTATAAAGTTTTATTCTACCTTTTAAAAAATTGTGGTTAAATATATATAACATAAAATTTTACCATTTGAACCATCTTTAAGTGTACAGTTTATGTCATTAAGTACATGAACATTGTTGTGCAGCCATCACCGCTATTCGTCACCAGAACTTTTTCATCTTCCCCAGTTGACACTCTGTACCCATTAAATACTAACTCCCCATTTTCTATTCATCCATGTAAAGATAATTTCTTAAAACATCCTTTCCTGATTACAGTGTAACGTGAATCCTGATAGTTCTTCTTTAACCCTCTTGCTGATAGTGAGGAGGCCTGTCTGGAACATTTGGGTTGCAGTTAGATGGTGCGGTGGAAAAGAAGTTAGTTTGTGAGGCAGGCATTTTATATGGCTCTGTAGGATCTGTGCAGCATGAGCTGTAGCTAGAAGGTAAGATAACATAGATATATAAGTTTCAGAAGGCCAGGTTAAAAAAAAAAATCCAACTTCAGGTGACCGTGGAGATAGAGATTAGCACAGAATCTAGATTCTATGCTAATCTAAAAAATAGATTAGGCAAAAATGGAGCTCCAAGTAGCTATCCTAACTGGAGACCAGAATGATCTGGAATGCTATGTGGAACCATCCTAGAGCACAGAGGAACAAAGATTCAGTAACTGAGAAACTGGGAAAATGAGTTGAATTCCTAACTGAACTGTCAGAGACAAGAATGCTTATCAGAAAGTCTGGTTAGTAAAGGTTGAATTCAACTGAACAAATACCTAGGTGTTTTCTCTACCTCCTCCTCCTCTTTCCCAACCTGACACACACACACACACACACGCATGCACACACATGCGCACACGCCCCACACAATAAACCATTTACTGATCCAGCGACGATATTTATACTCCTTTCCTAGGGCAGTGTTAGGCCCACAGGTGGAGACAAGTCTCTACCTTGTTTTTATGGCAGAGGTGGAGTGACAGCTTCGATTTTCTAATACTAAAATATTAATGTGAAATTTGTGTTGGCACTCTACACCCTTATTAGGTTTTTGTACAAATGCAAGATCCAAAAAAATCACAAGCGTGCTTTCATTGAATAGTAAGTACATTTATTGTAAAATTCTCCTTCATAAACCTGACCATTTTGTTATCAGTGAAATCTTTTCCAGTATTTTGAAAAAATGGTCATTTTTGTGTCTGATCACATTTTTCTATCAAGTTTTGGATAATCACTGTGATCACTTTGATGAAGCTATGTGTTATGTTTTCCCCTCTCTCTTGATACAGTAGGGATTATCTATTCATTATTTAATATGGCATTTCTTTTTATCTGTTAATATAATTTATTGTTACTGTTTCTAGTCTTAAGTTGCTTAGTACTTTGTATACAAATACTAATAAGTTGGCTTCTTCACTATTTTCTTTCTGCAGCATGGTAGATATCCTGAATTACCTGTGTCTTCATTTGCATTTAATCCTGCTTTCGAATTAGGAATGTTCACTGAGTTCTCATTCCTGTTATAATATGTTTTTTTTTCCTCTTTCAGTATATTTTCCTGTGTATGTATTTCTTTATACACTTACTCTTAGAGTCTGCTTTGTAATTTGTTTTAGCAGAGCTATTTCTACTTTCTGGTATCAGAGAATATATGGGACAAAGCTGTACTGGTAAAAACAATAGTAGAAAAATTATGTGTTATTAATACATGCATTATTCCATGACTGGGAAACACCAACATTCAGGAAAAATTCACAGGGCACAGGTACAAGAAAGATTTCTCATGGTGGGGAGACTTTGAGGATACAAATAAAAAATTTAGGGATTTTTTTTTTTATGAGAAGTTATGATGAACCAAGAAAGATCATTTGAGAACAGGATTCAGTTTTTTTTCAGCAGAGTTTTTAAGTCTCTTTCCTGATACCTTTTACTTTCCTCCCTCAGACTTTAGATCCATTTGATCAAACCTCATCTCAATTTGTAACTAACAAAATTAACACATTTATGACACAATTACTATATGATAAATAGGTTTAACTTTCTCTGGGTTATTTTCCTCCCCAGTGCACGGCTTGTAAGTTTAAAAGTTTTTTAATGTGTGAATTTGAAAGGTGTTAATATTTTATTTGATTTAAACTCTCGTTTTTATGCTATTTAAATCTTTGGTTATGGAGGGGTGATTATACACCAGGGACATCAAGAAAGTGGTTCTTTTTAGTTTGTATGGGTACTACTTTTGAGATGAGCAAAGTTGCTAATTTCTATAACTGAGAAGTTTGTTGGAGATTAAGCAGTTTTTATAAAATGTTCTGATTGATTTGTTATTTCATATAGGAATAAAGAGGTGGGGAAACATTCTTTAGGTCAACTTTGTAAAAATCATTATCATTTTGAGGTATATATTTTAAGTTTTTTATGGACTATATTTCCAATACTTCAATGATTTTTTAATTATTTAATTATTTTTAATTATTTACATATAATAATGGTAAAAAAAATCTAGAAACAACCCTAATTAAGGGTTTATTAAATAGTGAAATCCTTGTTTCTGTCTATGTAGGACTTGAGTTGTAGAGAAAAGACCTTCAAGACTTATTTGTTTTGTGACATTGTCTACTAAAATAGAATGTCACATAAGGAGAAATATGCATTTATCTGCTACGCTTTTGATGATTGCTGCAGTTGAAATAATCTGTTCATAAAATTTTATTTAGTGCTTCAGCTACTCTTCCTATATATTATATAATTCTTTGCCTTGAGTTGTCAAACAGACTTCTTTTTGCTAGTAAAATACTCTGATTAGTTATGGCAGTCATATATTAATATTTGAATAGGAAAATTGTCTGTTTCTTCCCTGATTTTCTATGTTGTTAGGTACATAGCCATTTATTTATGTGCCTAGAAATATTAAAACTGGGTTTGACATATCAGAAATGACTAAAGATATTTATACAATTATGGTTTTCAGTACCAGAGCATTTGCTTGGATATTTTGCCAAGGGTATATTGCCAACTTAAAAAAAATTCAAGTTTTTTCACATTTTTTCCCTATGCATTCCATACTTTCTACCTAAATCTTCTTTGAAACCATATTGTCTTTTCACAACCACCAATAGTATTAATTCTCAGAAATCTAATTTTCTTTCTCAATTATTCACCTATTTGCAAATGCTGACCTTTAAGACTATCAGGTGCATTCTGTTTGTTCTAGGTAGCTGAATAACTGACTCCTATCCAAAGCTATCCACCATTTGAGAGAGGTAGTGATGAGTGAATTCTTGACTTTCCCTTTGGAACTATTGTTGTTTTTCCTTATCTACAGGGAATTGGTTCTAGGACCCCTGTGGATACCAAAATCTGCACATACTGTAGTCTAGAGGTCAGCCCTCTAGAACACATGATTGGCCCTCCATATCTGCAGAGTTTGCCTCCCAAGAATACTGTGTTTTGGATCTGTGTTTGGTTACAGATTCAGAAGTGGCAGATATGGAGGGCTGACTGTATTCACTGGAAAAAAAATAAAATCTGTGTATAAGTGGACCTGTGCAGTTTAAACACATATTGATCAGAGGTCAACTATATACTCGGAATCTTGCTCATCGTGTTCAGTAGACCAAGCATTTCTCCTCTCTTTCCTAGCCTATTCACTGTCCTGGTGAACAATTATAGCAAGGGGCGATTTGGATCAAGTGTAAATGCAAAGCTTGAGGAGCTATCTTTTTCTAATGTGCTTGGTTGCAGACTGCTTTCCTCATACAGATTCCCTGTCTCAGGGGCTGTTCTAGACCTGTTGTGGGTGGTCAGTGCCTGGTCTCAGATCTGTTCATAGCCAAGCTTTGTGTGACCTTCATCAAGTAACTTATATTCTCAGGTTTCCTCATATATAGAATGGGGAGGTTGAACTCCATATTCAAGGGCTCTTATACTTTTAAGTTTGGATCCTATAAATTTTGATGCTCTTTATTAGCCTCTTACAATCTCAACAGTTAGAAACCAAAGAAGAAAAACAATAGCAATTAGGCAAATAGTTTATAGATGTCTCCCTGCCTCTGTTCCTTGCTTCATTTGAAGACTGTTAGGGTCTCATATTTTTCATTTCCTGAATAAATTATTTATGGTTACTTCATTTCTGTAGTTGAGTAGAATTTATTGGCTTCTCTTGGTGTCATAGAGAAGAATGCTTGCTTATTTAATCAGATATACTTTTCATCCTCTCAAGGCTAGTGCAATTGCAATCTAATTAGCAAAAGGTAATTTATTGTAAACATTAACACATAAAATTTAATAACATTCGTGCTAA
Organism: Lepilemur ruficaudatus; assembly: GCA_963574885.1. Classification (NCBI taxonomy): domain Eukaryota; kingdom Metazoa; phylum Chordata; class Mammalia; order Primates; family Lepilemuridae; genus Lepilemur; species Lepilemur ruficaudatus. Next base: position 28,568 of record CAUYRT010018195.1, on the reverse strand, counting down.
ATGAATAGCAGGAAAAAATTAAAATATTTAATATTTTCAGCACATTGTCATAAGATACATTTAACCAGGGAGGACCAACAAAAATATAATAAATAATTATTAGTAGCATTTATTGAATTAAAATAATTATGAAAGAGAAAACTGGTTTTTATTACATTTTGTGCATCTACTAACTACTTACACATTTAGAACTGCATATTCTAGGTTTTTTTAATTTGCAATGGTAAAATAATATATGATAAAATTTATATGGAATCTTACTCCTATAAAAGGTCACGTTTTTAATCAATGTGGTTAGTACATAATGGAAAATGAACTGGAATTAGATATATAACCATGTACCATGGAGCTATGGTTTTTTAATGGAAAATTTAGTATGAAAGAAAAGATTTTGAAAGAAGACTTTTTAATGTAATTTTGCTGCTATTTTTGAAACTTTGAAAATAGAAAAAGAATAAAGTGAAAATGTAATTAAAAAAGACTTTTTCAGTTCATGGCTCTTGGCAACATAGAAAATTTTGTCATCTTTGACTTCATTCTGACATAAAATGCAGCATATGCTGTGTTAGTGATCAGAACAGTTTTTGAGCAGTATTAATCTTCTCTTGGAAAAATGGAGGCTTACACAGCATCTGTAGGTAGTAAGATTAAACACAGACCTCTAATGGCAAAAAAGCTAGACCACAGGTATAGATGGCACTAATAATCCGACTTTATGATTCAGTTTCATGTTATACTTGAAAAAATCTAGCTTTCAGTGAAAGTGTATTTTGTACAGGCTTTGGATGTGCAGCTCTACGAATGGATGGACTTGAGTCTAAAGTGTGCTCTGCTCTCAGATGCTAAATTGTGCTTATGCACTCTGATTCTGTCCTTTCCTCCACTGTAACTGTGGGGGAAGGGTTATGTGAAGGTTATTATTATTTCATTTCATTTTCACCACTCTTTGTCATAGATGTCCCTCTACCATAGATGCGTACTATAAGCCATAGTGAGATTCATGGGCTAGTATGTGATGTGGTCTTCATGTAGAACCTGCTATCATAATTCCAAGCCTGAATTCCCTGCAGGGGGACTCTGCCTGTGCTCCTGGCATGCTAGTATTTCAGCATGGGTAACGGGAATTGTATTTTGTATAAAAAACTTCACTTTCATTAAATGTCCTCCTTTATTTTTATTCTTCTTTCATGCATCCTTCTTATTGTTGCTAACGTTTAGATGCTGTTTCATCAATGACCTTTGCATAAAATATTTTGACTGGCTTTCCACTGATTTGAGGAAGCCCATTCAGACTGCATTAAAAAAAACCCTTTCTGGTATTTCTCAATATGCAGGATTTTTCCAAATTAGTCTATTTGGATAATAGACTCATTATCTGATTTCATATCAACATAAGCATATTTCCCCCTTGATTTTTTTATTTCTTTTGTTTTGTCCCTTAGAAAACTCTGCTTCTTCCTATCCCTTTGTCTATATTCTCACTAAGTTTTATCTTTTCCTAACAATCTTTTGACTATATGGTAGAAGAGAAGATAAGAGAAAAGCATGACTTTATCGGTTATGTACTTAGTACTATGAGTATGCTGATACATTAAATTCAGTGAATCTAATTTGTCATTTTTACAAAAAAGGAAAAAATGGTTAAAATTGCATTAATGTCTTATTTGAAAGTTGCAGTAGTCAAAGTTGCTTTAAACTTTTTTTTTTAAACTGTGACACCTAACCTACTTCATAACTAGTGAAAAGAATATTGGAGTCAAAGTCAGGTGATTTTCCTTCTTTCATCAGATTTGTTGCTTAAAATTATCATATGCATTATTTTTCTTATTGTGATGATGATGACAATGATAGCAGTATTAGGATCACTATAGTGAGAATTATTTAAGAAACTGAAACAAAGTATTCAGTGCAGTACGTGGTGGGTGTTCAGTAAATGTTATTTAAAATTAAGTTAGTGTGTCTTCACCTTTTTCTTTAGGTAGACTAGAAAATGTTTGAAAATGTGAAAGGATACAGATGATGGTGAGAAAAATAAACTGATTTTTTGAAAAAATTACAATCTGCCTTTCTCTTGGGAATCCAGATAAGAAAATAAAATGTATACATTTTCTAAAAAGTAGAGGATTGCCATTTGGGCAGGTTAAGGAAGAGAACCCCAGTAACATTTTTTTTAGCCTTTATCTGAAAATTTTAACCAAAAAACAAGACCGGAAGATTTAGGTACTGGGAATAAGGAGAAGAAAATGTCCTATGTGGTACCTAGAAAATCTGTGACAGTCAATGGACTAACATCATAACTGATAACTGTATCTCCATTCCAGATTTCTATTCTCCACATCTGTGCATTCAGGTGCCTCTTGTACATGGTCATGTGGATGTACAAGAGTTTCCCAAAGTAAACATGTTTGAAACTGGAATAGTCCAAACCTCATTTGTTGCTGAATTAAATAAACAGCACTATCATCATCTACCTGGTTGCTTAAGCCTGAGTATCCTCTGATTTCTCCTTTACTCTGTAGATGCATACATTTGTACACACAAGTGATGATATGTACATCCATTGTAAAGATATTTATTGAGCACCTCCTGTGTTCTAGGCCTTGTTCTTGTGCTAAGAATATGGTTGTGATGAAAGTTTCTGCCTCTTTAAGGTCATATTTTCTAATGGAGGAAGAGGGACAACATCAAATTTATGATATGTAAGGAACACTTAAGTGCTTTGGAGGAGAAAAATGGCAGACAATGGTGATAGGGAATACTGGGTGAGGAGTTTCCTTTCTATATGAGGCAGTAAGAGAAGGTTTTGCTAATACGTTTTCATAGGATTCTTCCATTGCATTGTGGTTAAGCCTGTAAGTGGAGAGACTAGTTAGAAAACAGTTGTGATCCAGGTGAGAGAAAAAAAAAAAAGCGCAAGGAAGGAGAGAAATAGTAACTAGGGGGTGCTGAGGAGTGATTATTTTAGTGACTATTTTGGACTTGAAATCAACCAGATTCACTGATGGATTATATGTGGTTGTAAAGGAAATAGTAGCAAAATTCAAGCTTTTGGACTTGCACTATCATAACAAAAACATTCCCATTTTCTGAGATACGAAAAACAGTTGGAAGAACAGTTGTTGAGGTGGCTATGTGTGTGTCAGGAGTTTGGTTTTGGACATATTAAGTAGAGATGCCCATTAGATGTCCAAGTAGAGATGTTGAGAGTAAGCAGTTGAATATTTAAGTCTGGAATTCAAGAGACAGAGATGGGCTGGATCAATAATTAGCCTACCTCCCACTGTAGATTCAACTTTTGGAAGTCATCCATTCTTGCCATCCCTGTTGCTATTGTTCTTGGTCAAGGTACCTTTTGCTGTCATTTGAATTACTGTTAATGTTTTTCTTTCTTGCCCTTCTATCAGTATTTTTGCTGCTCTTTCAGTCTACCTGCTTTAGGCTGAGGTTTTCCTAAATTGCAATTCTCTTGATGTCTCACACATACTTAAATCTTCAGTGGCTCCTTATTAGTCTAAGAATAAAATCTAGACTTTTTAACCTGGCTTAAAAGGTCTTACATGATCTGGTGCCTGATTCATTTCTGTTGTCATTTATTTCCACTTAATATTCTTTGCCCTTATTAATATTATCCTCACTTCTTTCTGTTCTCTTCAAGTTCTTGCACCTTTACACCTTCGAACACTATCCTTCCATTATCTGTGTCTTTTGCCACTACCCTCCACCTTCTCACCTGGCTAACTCCTTTTTCTTTTCGAACTTTTGCTTAGGTATCATTTGTCCCATAAAGACTATCTTTAACAAGTATGAGTTAGGGTGCTTTTCTTTATTCTCCTTGGTTCTTACCAAAACATTACTAGTAGATCTATGTAGTATAATTGACATTTATTTTAGAGTCACCTCTACTGAACATTAAATTCTGTGAGGCTAGTGATATCTCTATCTTGTCTAGTATTATATCATAACACAGTCCCTTTTAGTGATCATAACACAGTCCCTTTTAGTTATTGCTTAATAAATCTTATTTGAATGAAAGACAAAATAAGTGGCTGATTATATTAATAAAACATGTATGTGAAATTAAAGTTTGTACACAATACCTTCCAGTGTAATTTAAATATCCTTAGGACACCTAACACTAATAATAAATATATGGGTTGTGTATGAAGAATACTGTGTTAAATTGAATAATTATATTAATAGATACATGCCATGTTCATGCTTGTGAAGTTTGAAAATTGTCAAGATGTCAAATCTCCCTGAATCTATTTACAAATTCCTTGCAATTCAAATATAATTCAAACGGATTTTATTTTTGGGCCTATTGGCTTACTGTAAAGTTCATATGGAAAAATAAATGAGAAAAATGAAGAAAATTTAGAAAGGAAAAATTATTTAAACATCCAATTAAATATTAAACTATATTATACATCTATAGTGCCTAAACCAGAGTGATAGTAACATAGAGTAGCACAGAGAACAATGGAACTGAATTAGATGCTTAGAAAAACAGACCTAATATATCTAGATAATAATTTTAAGATCAAAGTGTAATTTAAAATCACTTGAGAAACATGGCTGATTATTCATAAAATAATACAGAAATAATAAATGTTCTGAAAAATAGAAAATTTAATCTTTAACTCACATTGTGTACCAGAGCACGTAATTACAATATTACAGGTTGAATATCCCTTATCTGAATTGCTAGGGACCTGAAGCATTTTGGATTTTGAATTTTTTTTTTTGTTTTGGTTTTGGACTATTTGCATAATACTTATCAGTTGAGCATCCCTGATCCAAAAATTTGAAATCTGAAATGAATGCTCCAATGAATATTTCCTCTGAGCATGACCTTTGAGTGTCTAATGGTGCTCAAAGGTTTGGATTTTGGAGCACTTTGGATTTTAGGATTAGGGATATTCAACTTGTACTTTTTTCTGATACAAAAATGTAATTATCATATGCCATCTCATACATATGAAGACCTCACAAACAAGTATCAATTCTGTGTGTTTTTTAAAGTTATTTTTTCCTCCAATATTAGTGTTTTATTTGTACATCTCTCTCTAAACACTCTGCCCCACTGTTCTTTCCTATTAAGATCTTAATTTTATCCAACAGTGTTCTTTTTTATTAAGATCCTAATTTTGTCCAACTGCCGTATGCCCACATATGCTGCCTAAGAATCTGGATTCTGTATGTGCTGCCTCGGGACCCAATGACTGGCATACCCAGGGCCTGTGTGTGACACCCAGGGTCGCAAGCACTAGCCTGCCTCGGACCTACTGGCACTACCACCAGTGCCCACATGGAGCATCCAGGGGCCCAAGTGCTGGCCTGCCTGAGGCCCACTGCTGCCACCATTGCTGCCCTCATGTGCCACCTAGGGGCCTGAGGACCAACCTGTCTGGGGCCCACTGCTACCACTGCTGGTGCCCTCGTATACCACCCGTGCTTGAGGATTGGCCTTCCCAGGCTTGCCACCATTGGTGCCCATCATTGCCCGTGTCTATGTGCAGCCCAGGAGCTGCTGTTGCCATCAGTGTTGCCAGCACATGCTGCCTGGGCACCCAAGAGCTGGCATGCCTGCCCAGGGTCCATTGGCATCCATGCATGTGCCACTTGGGGGCCTAAGGACAGGTCCATTTGACATTCCCGTCCCCAGCATTTGCACCACAGCCTCCAAAATAAATGTATCTTAAGCCACTGAGGAGTTCTCAGATACTGCTGGTGATTATGGCCTAAGAAATCAGATTAAGATCATACTACTGCTTCTACCTAGAACCAATGCCAAAACACCCTATCATACTGGTGTTATGGATACACCAACAGGCAAAAGTTTTATGGAAGCTACTCCATAAAATTGAAAGAAGCAATTTTTACAGTGGATGTGCAGATATCAACATAGTGACACAAGAAACATGAAAACGTGAAAAAGAAAGGAAATATGATACCTCCAGAGGAACACAATAATTCTCCAATAACAGATCCCAAAGAAAAGGAAGTCTAAAATTCCTGAAAATGAATTCAAATTGATAATCATAAGGAAAGTCAATGATATACAAAAGGGCACAGATAAACAATACGAAGGAATCAGGAAAACAAATCATGATCTGAATGAGAAATTCAACAGAGATAGGTATCACAAAAAAGAACCAAATAGAAATTTGATAACTGAGAAATTCAATGAAATGAAAAATACAATTTAGAGCTTCAACAATAGACTAGGTCAAGCAGAAGAAAGAATTGTTGAACTTGAAGATAGGTATTTTGAAATAACCCAGTCAGGAAAAAACAAAACTAAACAAAGAATGAAGAAAGCCTACATGACATGTGGGAAGCCATTCAGTGAACTAATATCTGTATTTTGAGTGTGCCGAAAGTAGAATAGATGGGAAAAGGCATAGAGAACCTATTTAATGAAATTCTAGCTGAAAACTTACCATGTCTTGGGAGAGAAGTAGACATCCAGACATAGGAAGTCCAAAGATTTTCAGATAGATTCAACCCTAAAAGGTCTTCTTTGAGGCATATTATATTCAAGCTGCCAAAAGTCATAAACAAAATTCTGAAAATGGCAAAATAAGTGCATCTGGTCATAAATAAGGGAATCCTCATCAGACTAACTGCAGATTGCTCAGTGGAAACCTTATAGGTCAGAAGGTAGGGATGATACATTCAAAGTATTAAAAGAACTGTCAACCAAGAATATCATACCAAGCAAAAGCTATACTTCAGAAATGATGGCGAAATAAATTCTTTCCCAGACAAGCAAAAACTGAGGGAAGTCTTCACCACTAGACCGGTGGTGAAAATAGAAACACAACATAATGAAATCCACCTGAACAGACCAATGTAACAAGATTGAATCAGTAATAAATAGTCTCCAATATCCCTGATGAACATAGATGTAAAAATTCTCAACAAAATATTAGCAAAGTGAATCCAACAACATATCAAAAAGATAAAACACCAAGATGAAGTGGGATTTGTCACAAGGATCCATGGATAGTTCAACATGTATTAATCAATAAAGTTTACTCTCTCCATTTTCTATGATCTATATTTTTTCCTAGTATTTTAATTCTGTCTTTTTTAATTTCAAAGTATTATGGGATACAAATAATTTTGGTTACATGAATCGATTTTATAATGCTTGTGTCATGGTTATAAGAGTGTCCACAACTCAGATATTGTTCATTGTACCTGTTAGGTTTTCTCCCTTCCTCTCCTCCCTTTCCCCATGGTTGATTTCTGTTGAGTTTTACTTCTCTCTATGCACATATGTCTCATCGGTTAGTTCTAATTTAGTAGTGAGTATATGAGCTATATTTTTAAATAAACATGGTATGGTATATCAAACAGACAGCATCTGTGTGTTTTTGGTTAGTATTCTTTAGTGGTAACTTCTTAATCCATCCTAAGTACAAGTATATTAATTTTTGTAATTGTGTCCTATATACTATTCAAGTGAGCTAACTGTGTTTATTCTTATACCCAATGGTATTGGTTTCCATAGTGCATATAAGTTTTATTTATTTATTTTTTTTGTTAGGCTTTCAAATATTTACTCTTTTTTCTAGCATAAAAACCATTAGATTTTCTAGCATAAAAGCCAGCAGTGCCTATCTGAAACAGTTTAGGTCTTGGGATATCTATTATTTTATTATTTTTATAACTGTGTGATTTAGAAGATTTATATCTTTTTTAGTTTCTTTGATGATAGAAGTTCACTTTGTACTTGAACATCTTACTGCCTCTAATGTGAATCTATCCTTGGTTTTACAGAAAGAAGAGAAGAGGAAGATTTTGAAGAGAAGAAAGCTATTAAGAAAAAAATTAAAGAACTTAAATTTCTAGATTCTAAAATTGCCCAGAACCTTTGTAAGTATCACATTTCAATACTATTAAATTATCAAAGACACTGAAGGTGGTTGCTTTAAATGATTTCATTTTGTTTATGACTTGTTTTTCATTTTATGTTATTTTAATTTTATTATTATTTGCCTGATAAATTCAGAGGTAACTCTTTTATGCAAATGGGATTAAATGTTTCAAAAGTTAAATGCATTTTAAAAAATAAAGATAAGAAAAAGATTTAGAATGAAATTATATCTCCCTTCACTGAAAAGAGAACCACCCTTTAAAATCCCTCTTTTAAGTATAGAAAGACTTCAGGAATTCAGGTTATCACATCATATTTTTTAAAAAAATTGGTAGTGTTTTACTTCTGTTCTAACTCTGAATCTGTATTATTTGTGATACTTGATCACGCATGAAGGAGGTTAGAATATTAATGGATATAAAAAGATGGCGGGTAAAATGAACTCAGTTATCCCATCTGAGCAGTTCAAAACCTTTACTCAAAAATTCTGAGGGGAAATATTTTAGATTTAATTATGGTTATAGGAGCTAAATACTTAGTATTGAATTATCTTCCTGACTGAATTACTCTGGGAGAAGAGGGCAAATAGTTTGCTCCTAACTCATTTCTAACTGCCCCTTCAATGCATCAAAGATAGTTCTGCTTAGAGCTGAGATAACATGATCTGTATATGTTACTTTCTGTTGGTGAAAGACGGTTATGAATATGTGGAGAATTTAGAGTGACACGGAGTTAAAATGGTTTTTGGTCTTCCTCTCAATTATTACATGCTTCAAGTGAGCTTTTAGCAAGTGTTGGAATAAAACAATTCTCCATTGAGAGGATAAAGTTCCTTGCTATTGATTAAAGAGGGAATTGTGTTTTAAGTAATATGTCCAGAAAGTAGAATTGGAAATGCTTTTATGGAAGTTTTGAAACCTCCTCTCCTTCACGCTCACTATGACAGAGGACCATTCCTTTTCTACAATGTCTGCCTGCCAGGATCCCCAGGGATAGTGTGAAGGCATTGATGCTATTGACCAGTATTCAATTCTCTGTTTTTGAGCACAAGTTCATTGCCTATTTCTACCCTTTTCAAGATAGGAGTCACTATGTATGTGACGTGCTTGGGCCATTGGAAAAGTGAGTAGAAGAGATGTCACTTTTAGATGGAAGCATTTAATTGGTGGTATGAGAAGCAATAGTCTTTTTTCCCTCGCAGTCAGAGTGCTGTACATCATCCAGATACAAGGACCATAATTAACAGAGCCCTGCCTTTCTGATGTGCTATGGACAGGTGGGCATAATTGGAAATAAAGTTTTTATGCTTAGACAACTGAGATTTTGGGGATTTTACATGATACATAAATTTCAGGTAGTTTTTTTCTCCTTAAAAGAACATTGTCTTAGTTCAGAGCACTGCGTTATTAACTTAGATAATGTTAAACATTTCTGTGCTCTGTGATCTAAAATTGGTGATTTTGTTTTGAAAAATGTCCATGACCTGCTTTACAAATTGCTAGTCTTGACTCTAAACAGCCTTGTTATGGTTCCTAAAGAGATATTGTGTTGAACAGAATTCTTTCTGCATGGGTCAGCCATGAGAAGTTAGCCTAAATATCCTTCTCAAAGTTGGATAATTAACTTGTTGGACAAGGTTATTTATTTTTTTATATTACAAAATATGTGCTAAATAGGATTTCAAATTTAATTAAAACAGCTAATAAATGCTGATTACCTTTTTGGTGCTGCTTTGAGATTTGGCCCTTTGATTTTTACTACAGCCCCACCAGACAGGTATTAGCATTGACGTTATAGGTAGGGAATCTGGTGGGTACAGCAGTTGAGTGACTTGAATAAGATTGCTCATTTTGAAAATAGCCAACAGATATAAGGTGTATCTATTCCTGTTTACCCATAACAAAATCTCATTATTATCATAGAGAAAGCTGTTGTCTTTTTTTTTTTTAGCTAGAAGTTATATATCCCATTCATTTAATTGAGAAACATATTTTAAAATATAAAATCAAAAGATAAAGAATTTATACCATGTCATATTATGATGTAATCCATTTAAGGATTATTCTTGCCCTCTCTGATTGTAGCAAGTGTCATGATTTAAGCTGTAAGAAGCCTTAGTAGCCTATGATCTTTCCTGTAATTATAGTTTGATTCACAGCTGGTTTTTGTCTATGAAATTCAGAGATTCTGAATTCTGAGAAGAGGTTTAGATAGTGAGAACCATTTTTGAATGAGATAAATTGGAGTAAACCAGTGGTCAGTAGTAGAATACTGATAATAAAATGGAGAGATTCACTTCTAAAGTTTATTGAAGAGAAAAAATGTGGGTCTGTCCTAGATAATTTCTCTTAGATTTTTCTTAACTGAAATATTCTATAGAATTTTCAGGAAACATTCTATGGAATTCTAAAAGTCCTAATTTATTTTCCTGCTTACTTAGAGGTGGCATACATTTCCTATATTTTGAGTTCATGAAGGTTTTGGCACAGACTCTGGGCCCATCATTAAAGATAGAATTACCGGCATTCTAGGATCGAGAGAATGCTCGGGAGTTTTGCAAGATTCATGTGTTTTACCAGATTTGTTTTCATTAGCTATTAGAGCTGTTAAAGGAAAGAAACCTGGAATCTACAAATTATCATAAAGTTTTAAATATTTATAAATTTTCTCACAGAAAACAAGCATGACTTGTTCCAAAATCTGCACACTTCATACTTGTTAACTGAACTCAAAGCTTACTATATCTACATCTATATCTATGTAATCACCTTTTGAAGGATAAGATGTATGTTAGTAAAAAGATTCATTTTAATGGGTCTTTTGGAGGCTTTAACTGAGTACCTCTTATTTTATTCTTGGTAACTTTTAAGTATTTAAAAAGTAAAGTCGGTACTTCTGAATTATCTCTTAGGCATCAGGTCATTTTCAACTCTTTTGTAATTTTTTTTCCCTAATTACAGCAAATGCTTTCCAAAAGACAATTTATTCATAAACTATATAAAGCCCCATCTTTGATCCATTATAAATATGTGTTTAATAGTATATGTTACTTTTATTATAGAATAATACCTGAAAGTAGTGAGTAAATGACAAATATAGAAGAAAGTAAAAGGATGTCATCTCTATATGCAAAACAAATTCTCCTAGTATTATAACATTGTATCTTTTCTGTTTTTTGTGTATTTATTATATATGCAATTATGTATTTTTTGTTATGTAATTTATTCATCTCATTTATTATTTACTTACATAATTGTGTAAGTGAGATCATGCAATTTTTTAATCTGTAAAGTTAGTGGACCTGCAATACCACCTTCACTTCTGTCTGATGCCATTCGCAAGTTCAGAGGTCCCGAAAATCATTCTGAGCTTTGGTAATTCGTAAAAAGGGCTTATAGAACTTGCTGAAGCTGTTTTACTTTTGATTACGGTTTATTACAGCAACATAGTAGAGTATAATCAGTCAGGTAAAAAGGTATATGGGCTGAGTATAGGAGAGTTCCAAGTATGAACTTTCTAGTTTTCCTCTCCCAGTGGAGTTGTCGATAGCACCAACTTCTCCAAGAAGAGACTGTCCTTTACCCATTGTGTGTTTGTGGCACCTTTGTCCAAAATGAGTTGGCTATAAATTTGTGGATTTATTTTTGGACTTTCTATTCTGTTCTATGTTTTTATGCCGGTTGGCTATAAATTTGTGGATTTATTTTTGGACTTTCTATTCTGTTCTATGTTTTTATGCCAGTATTATGCTGTTTTAGTTATTATAGTTGTGTAGTATACTTTGAAGTCAGGTAGTGTGATGCCCCCAACTCTGCTCTTTTTTCTCAAAGTTGCTTGAGCTATTTGAAGTATTTTGAGTTTCCATGTGCATTTTAAGATTTTTTTTTTCTATTTCTGTGAAGCATGTCATTGATATTTTGGTAGACATTGTAATAAATTTGTAGATTTCTTTGGGAGGTATGGATATTAATTTTTCCAATCCATAAACATGAGATCTTTCCATTTATTGTGTCATCTTCAATTTCATTCATCAATATTTTATAGTTTTCATATATGGAGATCGTTCACCTCTTGGCTTTTGTATTTTAATTGTATTTTGTAATTTAAAGTTCACTGAGTTTCTTAAAACTGCTATTTTGGATTCTTTTTCAGACAGTTTATACATATCCAACTCTAACATAAGTCAGTGGTACCTCATTTATCCCTTTAGTGTTATCATTTTTCTCTGATTATTCTTGATCATTGTGGTCACGTATTGGTGTCTGCACATTGAAGAAGTAGATGTTTATTTTTGTCTTTGCAGTCTGGCTTTGTTTGTGAACATCTTTCAACACTAAGTCTGTGTAGAATTTCTTAGCGCACTATGTGGTGTGGATTACTTCTACCATTTGAATTTTAGGGGGTGCCCTGTAACCAGGGATGCCATTTTTTTTTGAAACTCAAGAACATCATTTATTTAATTTTGCACAAAATCTCTCAAATTGACACAACATAAATGTTAGACACCCCACATTACCAAAAAGCACCTCACCAAGTGAAAACAAGAGTGGTGTCCATCCACCTTTAGTACAGACAGTATCCCACGCAGTTAGTTTTTTCAGGGATTTCATGTCAAAGGAACGATCACCCTGGCTTGGGGGAGGGTCTACTTTTCTTGACCAAAGCCTTCAAGCCACAGAGCAGCGACAGCAGCACATAGTCTTCTGGTGCTTCCCACCTGGCCCTGCCACAGCCCTATGGCTTCCTGGACCCTCTGGATCTCGTGAATGAGCAGGGAAAAGGCCTCCTCCACACTTACTGTGTCTTGGCTGAGGTCTCCATGAAGGTAGTCTCCCAGCTCCGGGCAAGGGCTACAGCAGTGGCATTAGCAACTCCAGTGTTGGTCACAAGGTCACATTTGTTTCCCGCTAGGACGAGGGGGTGAAGGTCCCAGGCAACACATCTCAGGCTGGTGTTTTGTGGCTCCTGATTCTGACCCAGCATCAGACTGGAATCTTGGTGTGCCTAATACTGATGCAGCATTGCATGGCACGCAAAGCCCACGGCTCTGTGGCCTGACTACTGCTGAGTTTTGTTTGTAACCAGGGTGGCTTCTGTCAGGTAACAATAACGTGGACCAGAGCTGAAATCTTTCTAATATCACCCATGGGATCCTGTCTCATATTTACAAGGATATAGTGGCTCATATTCGTGTACTTATCTGGAGTCCGGGTCCATGACAGTTTTACTATGTCAGGTTTGTCAGGGACAATGAAAATGTTCTACACTCATTTCCCTCTCTTTTCCCCAAGTGGACAGTATTTCTCTTTATGCTGTGCTGCCTGGGGTTGTGGGAGGGGGTAACATGGGTAATGTAGAACTGTTTTTTTTGTGTGTGTGTTTTTTTTTTTTGTATCATCAATGTATCATTCTTTAGTATTATGTTATAATCAATTACTGTGCTCTGTCACCTGGTTTCCTCAGCACTCATGAAGGCATTTTTCCAAGTGGATAGTTGTTCAAATTAATGTTTCTATGGTGGGTAGGAGGACAGTCACTGGAGAGTCTTACTTTGCCATCTTAAGTTATTTTATTTTTGCACTTTCCAGTGTCTACTGTGGAGTTATCCTTTGTAATTCCATAAATCTTTATGTATTTTTATATCATTTAAGTATTTTATTTCATCTTGTTCTTGGGACATATAGGATTATAGACATCCATAGTTCTAACGTAATTATCCAATATTTATGACTTCTTGGATTTAGACATGTGTAAATGAAACTGGTAATATGAACACAGATGGTGCCCTTGTTTATCTGTAGGTGACACATGATATCTTCAAGAATCAGGAATAGGAATACAACCTTAGTCCAAGAAAGAAGCAGATCTTGTTTCCGGAGATTTATGAAAAATAGTGTTTCATTCATTATCCACTGGAGTTTCTTTCCAGGACCCCTCATGGACACCAAAATCTATGGGTGCCCAAGTTTCTTACAGTTGGCCTTTCATATCTGTGGGTTCTATGTTTATTGTGTGGATTAAAACCACTGTGGATCAAATCTTTCTGCGATTTGTTGAATCTGAGGATGTAGAACCCACAGATATAGAGAGCCAAATGTAGTATCTTTATATAGAAATACCTACAGGCCAAATAACAGAGGATTTCAATAAATAAAACAAAGTCATGCACTATTGGTTTGCAAAGGGGGGAGATAGCAAAAGCATTATATCTGAAGTTGTGAAAATATCTTCCTAGACCTCAATAACTTTTGAGATCATTATGTTATAGTAATTATCTGAGGTATCAAGAAAAATGTAGATAATATTTGGAATTCTCAGTAGTAACATTATCCTATCTAACTCATTTGAATAATTTTCCATGAAAATTTGTTTTCTTTAATTGAATATTTTAAGCTTCAGTTACTTGTAAAGGCTATTTCTCTATCATTTTGTCTTACAGTATTTTGTAATAGTGAACTGCTATGACTTGTGAAAATGTTAATGTACTGCTTAGCAATTTTCTTAAAATATTTTTTTCTGAACTATTTAGGAGGGCCAGAAGATATTATATGAGCTAATTGTACATGTTCAGACAAATATTACATGCACATAACGGGGTTTCATGATTTTTTTCATAGCAATGTCATGTTTTTATAGTTTTCCTAACTTATTTCAGCTTTTTTAATCCCATAAAAATTGGCACCATTCCTGTAGTAGGCAAATACCTAAGCATTTAAAAATCAACCTTAGATCCAGTATAATAACACAAGATTAAGACTGTAGAAGAGTATAAAATGCTAATGAAAGTTTTCTCTGTAATAAATGTTAAATGTTAAAGTCTCTTGTTTTATGAATTTATTTTTGATCTTATAAATACAACTATATCTTAAGTTCTTTTTCCTACTTTATAAATTATGAGCCTTTTTTTTTTTCCCTCTCAGCAATCTTCCTGAGCTCTTTTCGGGTGCCATATGAGGAAATCAAAATGATGATATTGGAAGTAGATGAAACTCAGTTGGCAGAGTCTATGATTCAGGTAAACAAACAGGCACAACTTAAATTCCAATATTTCGTTGCAAGCTTCTCATTAAATAGAAATCTGTAAGTGAAGCAAAATTCTTAACCCAAATCATTCAACTGGAAAATCATTGCTGCATAATTAGTTTTAGCATAACTTCTGCATTGCCAGGAGAGAAAACTGCATCTCCTCTTCACTGCAAACTATATATAATGCTACTAAAATGATTACATTTCAAATATTTTAAGTGACTGTTTCTGAAAAGCAAATTGTTTAATTTTACATTTTTGTTTCTGTTGCAGTTTATACTAGCAATGTGTTAATTTAAATTTGTTTCTTCAGCCCTTTTAGAATTTATTTTTCTTAAGCTTATAAAGTTATATGATTTGGTACAGAAGATTGAGAGAGTTTTCTTTTCATTTAGACTTACCCTTATTAACAACCCTTACCGTAGTCATTTGTGCTCCTATGAATACTAGAGTTGTTTACATAGTATTCTGGATTTATTCAGAATTTAGACTATTTTTAAAAAGGTTTTTACTCATAATAATTTTTAATGAATTTCATATTTTTAATGGTGTCAGTGTTACTTGCTGAATTCCACATGAAGGATCAATAGTGTATATCTGGATAGAATTTAAAGTTGTATAATCAAAACACAAATCATATAGCAAGAGAGTATATTCAGTTTACCATCTCTTGTTCTGATAATGCATATACTTAGAAGAATCATTTTTTACCAATTAAAAGAAGCCAGATATTGTTTCTTAGTGTCAACAAGCAATTAAAATTATTTTAGACCTTTTAATCCATTAATAAATGATATCTTTATAAGTTCTAAGTTTTTCCTTTCCTTTCTAAATGTGGTAATAATATAATTTTATTAGTGATTTGTGCTGTGAGTCTCTTACACTTGTAAAGTACTTAATTGAACAACTTTTCTGTAAGTATATATTTTTTTCTAACAGTTTCTCTCTACCGGATTTTCACTTTTATTCTTATTGATTGTGCATGTGCCTCCTTGCTGGAAGTAGAGTCCAACTTCATTAAAGAAAATTTTTGTTACTTGATACATGTTTATATTTCTTATAATGAATTTGTTAAATATTTACTAAGCAGCTTTTAGCATGATTATATCAATGTTTGGATAATCATGTGGATTTTCTTGTCTAGATATGGAGAAAAAGGTGAATTGCTCTTTAAAATTCAGGTCCAAAGTACATTCAGCTTCCTATATTTCTTAATGTATCAATTTCTACTGCTACTATTACCATTCATCACAAACTTAGTGGCTTCAGTTACCTTACATTTCTGTAGAATAAAAGTGTGGTATTGATCTTATTGTACTAAAGTCAACATGTTGGCAGAAAGGGCTGCGTTCTTTCTGTAGGCTCTGGGAGGAATCCATTTCATTGTCATTTCCAGCTTCTCTTGGCTGCTTACATCCCGTGGTTGGTGAACCTCTTTCTTCCTCTTCCAAGCCAGCAGTGTCGCATCATTCTCTTCCTTTCTTTCATCATCACATCTCCTCACTCTATTGTTCTTGTCTTCTTTTAAGGAATTTTTTATTACATTTGGCATACCCACATAATCCAAGATAATCACCCTAATTTAAGGTCAGCTGATAGCAACCTTCCTTTCATGTGTAACTTTGATTCTCTTTGTTTCGTAACCTAATAATACACAGTTTTGAGGATTAGACATGCACATCTTTAGAGGCAGTTGTCATTTTTCTGCCTACCATACTTAATTAAATATTAAACTAGTCTTATGAATTTAAAATCTAAAATTTTTTTTGAACATATATGTTTTTCACGTATTCATTAAAAAAACTTCCTGCTATTTGAACTCTTACTTTAAATCTTAAAAGTGTGTTCCCAATTTTAATGTGAAGAACTTTCTGTTTTGAACAGGGCATGGAAACAGAGCATTATGTTGTTATAATCATTATTTTGGTTGGTTTTGTTCACTGTTGTTAATTTTATTTTGGCATATCTAGTTCTTTCATATATAACAAGTAGGCATCAGTATATCATTTTATGCCATTTTTCTACATTTTTTACCTGTTTATCTTTGTCACATCAGTCTTTTATTAATCCATTTTATAAATATTTTATCGTACCTATGATATTCAGAGCACTATGTAAGGCTCAATCAGAGGTAGACTTCACCTTCTTGAAATTTATAGTTTGGTGAGGTAAATGACATTTACGTACTTAATTATAATACAAGACGAGCAAAGTTTTATTGAGATTGGTTTAGAACGAGAGAATGTACAGGGGGAGTGAGCTCTGTGTGTGTATGTGTGAAGGCAAGGGTATTTAAAGGTTGAATAGGTGTCGATATAGAAAAGGGCAGGGGAATTGTAGGAGAAACATCATGAAGGGCAGTTGTTCTGGCAGTAATAATACTGTGAGCTATGACAGAAAAGATGGCTATGTGTGGATCTCGGCAGAATTTAACTTAACAGGAGCTTAAGGTTTGTAAAGGGTATAGGAAATTCGGGTAAGGAGAAAGACAAAGAAGGTTGGATCTGCACACTTACGAATCTTAATAGTATTTCTAGAATAAAATACAAAATAAAGTTAAAAAATTTAAATTTCTGATGAATGATTAAAATCTAGTTACATATTAACTAAAAATGTTCAAGGGGATTTGTTGGTCATCTAAAAGAATACTTAAGAAATTCAGATGCCCAATATAATAAATAACTCAGACAGTACAGCTGTCAACTAAAATGGTTAAGGGAAAATAATCCTGTCTTTTGGCCTTAGGCAATTCCACTAAGAGAAATTTCTATTTATGTGGGAAAATCATATACTTTTATTGTTTTTATTTAGTTTGGTAGTATTAATAGTGAATACTTCTTCCAGGGATGGTCTTAAATTGCTAATTTTTTGTTTTGTTTTGTTTTTGGCCAACCAACTTTTTATCTAAAGGTACACAGTGAGTCAATAACTTGTTCTTTGATCTAACTGCTTTTGATATATAACATTCTCTAGCAATACTTTCAACTACTAACGCTTACGGGGGACTTCCTCCCAGTAAAAATATATAGCATGATGTATACTTAGTTGTAATTTATACTTTGCGCTTGTACAGAATTTACTGACGTTATAATTTGGAATTTTGAGCACTAACCACTCTTCTTTTTTTCTTAATTTTAAAATCAATACACTAACTCCATATAACATTATTATAGTTGATTATATTTTGATACAGAGAATCCATATAGACTTTGTCCAAGGGATTATTTAATCATGTGAGTTCCGTCAGGAAGGCATAAATATGTGTATTCCTTTGATCTTTCTTCAAGTCGTTGTCTTGTTTAAGTGTGTGACTTGGGAAGGCTGTCCATGGACAAACAAAACAGAGTAGTCAAATGAGCCTGTGGTTTCTGGACTGCAGATGATGTGACAAAGGGCTTTTACAGCGATGTGCACTTAAGTTCCTAAAGGATCTGTTTAAATGCTTTTTATCTTCAAGGTATCATCCCGTGTCTTCGGTGCCTTTTTAAATTTTTCTATCACATCAGAAAAGTTTCTTTGCCTTTGTTTTAGAGACAACTTCAGATTTTTATTATTAAAACTATATCCCTACTGGTTAAATCTTGAAAGCACTGCCATTAAAATTCCCTTGATTTCTTTTCTATTCTTTCCTTTGCCTTTTAGTAGCAATATGGTGATTTCTTTATCCCCCTGAGTGAAGTGTTAAAATATGTTTAGCTTTGCCTGAAATTTCTGACATTTAATTCCCTAAAGCTGAAATGAAATGGATCACATTTATCCAGGTGAGAAAGCTGTTCCTTTCGTATAGGTTGAGTTCTCTTTCTCAATTATATAGCTAATCAAATAAACATTCAGTAGTGCTTGATTTGAATATATAATAACTCTGGGATGGAGAAAAGGAAAATTGACTGTTTTCAAGATGCAGGGAGTGTTGCTTAAGGCTTAGTACAAGGGAGGTTACCTAGAAATAAAACTAAAGATTAACTTCACTGATTTCCTTTACATAGTTTATAAATTAATTTATTTTTAATTTGAGAAGACATTTAGTGAAAATATTTTCTTTTGGTTTTAATTTTTAGAATTTAATAAAACATCTTCCTGATCAAAAGCAATTGAATTCATTGTCTCAGTTCAAGAGTGAATATAACAACTTATGTGAACCCGAGCAGTTTGCTGTTGTGGTAAGTACTGAGTCTCAGAGAGGATTTTTATACTGTGCAAAATAGGTGAAAGAAAGTAGAATGTTAAACTTTTTACATCATTAAATGTATGTGAATAATCACATACATTTACTGTCCATCTTACTTTTTTTTAACCTAAGGATATTCATGAGAAATTATCTTGTTTTAAATTATATATTGAAACTCTGGCCTTAAATGAAATTCAAGAGGTTTTTGAAACGTTTATATATAACTTTTTATGTTCTCTATTTAGTGTCAGAATGTAAAATGAAAACTGCACTCCTTATGAATAGAGAGTATATTTGTGATTTATTCTAGAGCTATGTATTCCATCATATTGTAAGCTTTAATTTCTTGCTCTGATCACTCACTTGAGTTCATCTCGTAGTTTAGACTATGAAATTAGAAATATAGTTTTTTCCTTGGCAATGACGGTAAAAAAATGAATTCATTTTAAAAAAAAATCTTCGAGGCATCTTGATGATCATCTTCTTCCAGCCTCGTATTTTATAGAATCTGGGGTCTAAACAGGGGAAAGACGTACTAATGGTATATATTAGCTGTACTGCAACTTAAAATTAAAATTTTTGTTAAGCTTTCTTTGTGTTTTTCTCCTACCATTAAATTATCATTTCTAAGTTTGTTATATTTGGTCATCATAACAATACTTTAAAGTACTATTGTTTTTCTTATAAGGTTATTTATTTTTTTCCCTTTCATTTTCAGTTACATTACCAATTTTCAGGGCCAGGATGAAAGTATATGTGATATAATTTAAAAAATTCAGATTAGCTAACTTAACAGCTATGTCTGCACCCCATATTTGGAGTGTTGTAGCCATTTACTCTTAAATTCCTTCCTGTCTCTTCATAAACCCACTCTACTTATCCCACCTACCCCCAAAGTTTAAAACTCCAGGTAGAACAGAAAAAGCAGAACTTTTCCTTGTTCACAGTCTTACAATTTTTATTATAAAACTTTTAAACTCATTGTCTTTAAAAGAAAAGACTTTTACTTCTTAACTCGATTCTGCAGGGTATTTTTTTTCTCTCTCTCACCTTTTTCTCCCCCCCCCCCATATTTCCTTGTTTGCTTTATTTTCTGTTATCTGGTCACTTTGTCTTACTCTTGATATTCCTATTTAGTACTCTACTTGCCATGTCTTCCATATAAGAATAGGTAAAGGAGAATTGGCATTAAAATTTTAATCACACACTAGAGTGTTTATTTTTGCCTATCTTTTTTGACTCTTGAATTAAAATAATATATAAAAATGTAATGTTGAAATATTTCCCAAGTGCATTAAATCTGAAACACATAAAAGGTTATATGAAAATATCTATTAACAAGTAACATTTTATGTTGCATATCATCATAGTAAAGATTTAAAACTATTCCTGTGTTCTAATGATTCACAGAAGACCGAGCTCAAATTTGGAGATATTTTAGGTTAATTTAAAATAGCCAAGTTATGCCCTCTTTAGAAAATTTAGAATTTGTACCAGAGAGCTACTATTTATAGACAGTGTACTTTTAGGAGTCAGAAAGTTATAACAAATGTATTCCCAGATACCTGTGGTAGAGGTTATGATTTTGATTTTAATACACAGATGAACCCACTTCCCTTTTAGGACATGTCAACTGAAACTTGACCTCGAATCTGGACATTCTGTGCCAGGTCATACATGTGTACAAATGGAATATAATTTGGAAAAGAGAAATGCTATTGAAAAATATCACCTAGGGGCAATATGAAAAACGCTTTAGTTATCTGGTGATTACAAATACTCATGAATGCATTTTGTTAAGTTCTGGTTTCTGTGCTACTAACATTTTAAAAGGTAATTGTATTTGGTGGAGAAAGAATGAAAGTTGAGGAAAAAAATGAGATTTTATTATATTATGTTTCCTTTGTCAAATAGTAATGTTCTTCAGTTTCAGTTTTTTCCATTTCAATTTTTCATCATTCCAATCTGGCTCCCACTATTTTCTAACCCCTATCTCCCAAAAAGAAAAGGGAAACTTGTCTAAAGCACCCAAAGTCCTCGATAATTAACTAAGAAAATGTTGGATAAAGAGTGTGACACATTGTAGGATGCCTGAAATTTTCTGTTTTCCTTTCTGGATTAAAACCTCAATTTTAATTTTGCTAATTCATTAAAGAGTGATATGTTTTCAATTTATCAACATTATATCAATAATACAGTAATTGGATTTTAGACAGTTGATTATAATTACTATATGTATTTCTGTAAGATTTTCATATTTTCATTTTAAAGTCAGAAACTTTTTGAAATTATGTTTTTTTCAAAGATGGGCAATTAACTTGAGGTAAGCTAAAATGCAGATTTCTTTTTTTTTCTTTCTTTTTTTTTTTTTTTTTTTTTTTTGAGACAGAGTCTAACTCTGCTGCCCTGGCTAGAGTGAGTGCCAAGGCGTAAGCCAATCAAACACCAACCACAAACACCTGGGCTCAAGCAATCCTTCTGCCTCAGCCTCCCAAGTAGCTAGGACTACAGGCATGCACCACCATGCCTGGCTAATTTTTTCTATATATTTTTAGTTGGCCAATTAATTTCTTTCTATTTTTAGTAGAGACGGGGTCTTGCTCTTGCTCAGGCTGGTTTCGAACTCCTCACCTTGAGTGATCCTCCCGCCTTGGCCTCCCAGAGTGCTAGGATTACAGGTGTGAGTCACCGCGCCTGGCCTAAAATGCAGATTTCTACAAGACTTTTATCTTGCCTTAAAAACCCATTTACTGTTTTACTTAGCATAGATTTAAAGTACCTTAATAGGAAATAATCAAGAATTTGGTTAGCTTTAGTTCTTTCCCACCTGTGAAAAGGGCCAATGCTTGACTTTGCATTTGTTTTTCACCACAGATAAAATTGCACTTAGCTTTGTATCATCTTTAGGTTATGTAGACTGACAAGGTGATTTCAAGCATTTTCATTTTACAAAAATCTGTTATAACTGTAGTTATGTTACTTGCCAGTTTAACGTTTTCTTTTATCCAATTATGTAAATTCATTAATTCAGTTCCTATGAATTACAAATTCCTCAGAAAGGCATGTTTACTTAAATATACACTCATACGTTGGGCAATGAATAAATTCCCTAAAGTTCCTTGCATTATTTAATCGACTTTAATTCTCCACAAGACTTATGTTAAAAAAAAAGGTAGTTTTACCAGGACATTTATGTTCATTTATGTTATTTTCTCTTTGATAGAAAGGCAGGGTCCAAAAGTAACACATCCAAAATGTTCGTAACCAATGTCAGATAAAGAACAATTAGAGTATATCAGGAAATAATATGTAAATTAGAAATATGTCTTACTTTTATCATATATCAGTTACATATAACTTTCCAGGGCTCTATGGTCCTATAGAGTATGGTATACAAATTTACCATCAGAATTGTTATGTTAGTATCTGTTAAATCATATGTCCAATCACTAAACATTTTCTCCAAGTTTTCTATAACATGAAGTTTCATATCCATGTTTATTTACTTCTCAATTGAAATTGGTAGGAAAATTCTTTAATGCTGAAACTAGATTTCTTCCTAATTAAAAGACTTTTAAATCTAAGTGTAGTAGACCTGGATATTTTTATGGTAATAAGGGTTTAGTCATTCATCTGTTATTTATAGTAATTCAGAATCTTAAGGTACCTTTCTGAATTGATTCTCCTGGTGGTCCTAATGACTGGACGTGGGCCCATTTCACCATCTCAAGGTATTCTGGAGCTGCCCATCCATGTTTGTAGCATAGCGGTGGTGATAGGTGGGCTGGTACCTGTTAGAATTAAAACTCCATGATATATAAACTCAGGGCCTGAGAGCTTAATGATACCATTGACTTATTTTCGTAGTTTATCATATATTTATATGTCCTCTGTTTTCTAGGAAATTATGGTATATAGAAAGTAACACATCAAAAAATTTGAACAAGCTGTCATTTAATGCTAAGAGACTAAGGCTTGTGGACAAATAGTATTTTAGAGAAATGCTCTGGGAGGTGGTCAGACTCTGTATGTTTTTGTAGTGGCTCATAATGAATAAGACAATTTACATGCAGTTTTTATTTGTTGGTTTAGGTTCTGGGCAAATAACACCGAATACTTGCTGATGTACTTAATTTGAAATATTCTTTTTCCTGGACAGTCTAGGACAGAAATTTCTTTTTGAGAGACTGGTTTGTTTTGGGGATGCAGTAGCGTCCTCTTTTATTCAACTTAATTTTCTATCAATAGATTAAGAAACAGAAATATACTTCATAGAAACTGTTAATTGGATCAGTTGCCTCTCTTTTCAAATTTCTTCCTTCCCTCTTCAGCCTTAACGCCCCTCATCCATCCACCCAAAATACTGCCTGCTTAGCAAAGGTTGGTTCTCATGAAGTATAGCCTGACTTTTGTTGTATGACTGCATTTCTTGTATTTGCAGCTTTTCTTTGATCAATAAGCCATTAGGTAAAATCACTGTGCTCACAGTGACATGGTTTAACTGTGTGAGAAATGATTTATGTAAATATTCAATGGGATGAGAAGATTAACCGAAGTTTAGAAAGAGGCCTAAAAATTTGCAATTGAAGCTGGGTATACTAGACTTTCTTTGATTAAAAATTACAGGTTTGGGGGTATTTATCTCCATATTATTTAATTCTGTTAAGTTCCCTGTTCTTCAAAGGAATCAAACATTTGTAGGAAGATTGAATTAAACAAATGTCCTGTTTGTGTACTGTATTTTGATCTACCACCATTTGGTGTCACTGTAGGGCAGGGCTTTTAAATTTAAACTTTGTGCAGTTGAGGCCTCCTTTTAATGAAAAATGTTATAGGAAGTTCATGCATAACTCCTTCATGAAAAATGCTTCATTTTAAACTATACTATATATTCTTGTTGTAAAACAATCAAATAACATAAAAATATTGAATACAATGCAGAAATCTCCTGTACCCCACTACTCCGTGTCATTCCACACAAATGATCATTTTTAACAGTCTGTTGGACTTTCGATCCTATTTCTTTGTATTTACCAACATAAGCATGTTTATATGAACATTTTAAAAAATATATTGTTCTGGCCGAGCGTGGTGGCTCACGCCTGTAATCCTAGCACTCTGGGAGGCTGAGGTGGGAGGATCGCTCAAGGTCAGGAGTTTGAGACCAGCCTGAGCAAGAGTGAGACCCCGTCTCTACTAAAAAAAGAAAGAAATTAATTGGCCAACTAAAAATATATAGAAAAAATTAGCCAGGCATGGTGGCACATGCCTGTAGTCCCAGCTACTTGGGAGGCTGAGGCAGGAGGATCGCCTGAGCCCAGGAGTCTGAGGTTGTTGTGAGCTAGGCTGACACCATGGCACTCTAGCCCGGGCAACAAAGTGAGACTCTGTCTCAAAAAAATATGTGTGTGTGTGTGTGTGTGTGTGTGTGTGTGTGTGTGTGTGTGTGTATTGTTCTGAAACCTTTTTTGCTATATCAAATATTTTGAAGTTTTTTTTATGTTGTCCTGTTTTCAAACCCCTATGTAGTATTTCATATCCCATATTAAGATTTTTTCTTTTAATCATTCTCTCAATGAAGGATGTTTTCCCCTCAGTGTTTAAAAAATAATAAATAATAATTCTGCATACATCTTTGTATATTTGAAGTCACTGTATCATAATAGGTATGAGTGTGGTCTGGATTTAAAATCTAGCTGTATCGCTTATTAGCTATATGACCTTTAGTAGTAATTCATGTTTTTGTACCTCAGTTTCCTCATTTATGAAATGGGACTGCATTAGATTCCTGTTGTTGTTCTGACAAATTACCACAAACTTAGTGACTTAAAACAACACAAGTTTATTGTTCTACAGTTCTGGAGGTCAGTAGTCCTATGGGTCAGCAGGGGTGCATTCCTTCTGAGGACACTTGAGGGAGAAATTATTTCCTTGCCTTTTCCAGCTTCTGGAATCTGCCCACATTCTTGGTTTATGGTCCAGCATCCTGCTCACTCCTGCTTTTGTCAACACTACTCCTTCTCTAACCCTCCTGCTTCCCTCTTATAAGGACTCTGTGGTTATGTTGGGCCTACCTGGATGGTCCAGGATAATCCTCCCCATCTCAAGATCTTTAACCACATCTGCACAGTTGATTTTGCCATGAAGGTAACACGTTCAAAAGTTTCGAGGATTAGGACATGGACATCTTTGGGAGACCATCATTTTGCTTATCACAGGGACAAAAATAATGTCTACCTCCATTGCATTGTTTTGAGTGTTCAATAAATTGATGTGAATATGCATAAATCATCTTGCAGTCATAAACTCTATCTTAAAGGTTTAGCTCTTGTTATTAACATTAATTATATTATTATTTCTTTGGGAAATAGTCCCAGAATTTGAATTGCTAAATCAAAATGCATTTTTAATCTTGATAGTTACTGCCAAATTGCCCTTGCGTGAAGCATGTGAAGTTACACTTTTATGAACAACATAAATGAGGATTTCTTTTTCTTGCATCATCACCAATACTTAATATTATTTTTCTTTTTTTCACTTGGTGATTTTTTAAAATTTTATATTTCCTGGTTATTAAATGAAATCGAAACAGTTATATATTGGTTATTTATATTTTTCTTAGAATTACTTGTGAATATTATTTTCCTATTGTATTGCCTTTCCTGGTAGCTCATAGGAACTCCTTATGTATTCTACACGCTACTCCTCTGTAAATATTTGCAGTTTTTCTCACTGTCTCTCACTGTTGTTTTATTTATTTATCTTTCCAATATTATTTATGATGTCTGCTGTATCTTGCATCTTTGAAGTTTGGATTTAAAAGTGATTTGAAATAAAGAAAGACCCATGTTACTCATTTACTGATAGGGATGTGTTCTGTTTTTAGGGACACACTTGGTCCTTTGTACATAACAGTAGCATGGAAAATAGCAGTTTGTTGAATAATTCTTTAGCTTGATTATATGGAAAAATCCTGTGAAGATGTAAAATGGAGAATTAAATTCCACTGAATATCTTTTACTGACTCCCTAAATTCCTTCTGTTGCTCCCCATGACTTTTACATGGATATCCAAAACTCTTACAATAACATTAGGCTTTTTTATAAAAAAGGCTTCATTGAGGTATAGTTTTGACATATGAATACATCTATGAAACCATCACCACAATCAAGATAATGAATATATCCATCATGCTCAAATGGATCCTCAGGCCCCTCTGTAATTCCCTCCTTCCCACCCGGCATTAGGTTTATAAATGAAACAATTCCTGTCATTCCCCTCCTACCTCGCATCTGACTTTCTTCTCTGTGTCTCATCCTTGCTAAACAATTTACTCTGTTCTGAAGGCACCATGCTCGGGCCTGTCAATGTGCTCCCTTTCTCTTATTTCCTTTTTGAGAAAGTCTCTTTAGAAAGCTTTTCCTAACACTTATATTGTTTTATGCAAAATTCAGTATCCTTCCTCTTTGTTACCATAGTACCCTGTTCATGTCTCTAAATGGCTCTTATTATACTAGAATATAAGTGTTATTTTACAATTCACAGTCTTCATTTATGCTCTGAACTTTTTGACAGACTAGAGTATATCACACTCATCTTTATATTCTCAGCATATGGCACATCTTCTGGCACAAAGTGGCCACATAATATTGATTAAATGAATATATGAAATAAGGAAGAGATGAATAGGAAGGAACAGAAGGAAATATGAAGTTAGAAAGGATAGGAATAGTATAGCAAAAACAATAAAATAACGTTTTTTAAAATCACTTTTTTAAATAATGGTATTTTTGAGATGATTTAATTTTTGTTAAAAATGAACCTCTACGTAATGATTTCTGTGTGTGTGAGAATGGGTTAATTTTTGAAAATAGGCCGTGAAACCAATACATTGGTTGATAAGAGTCTGAATTCCCACCTTTTTTAAAAAAATAGAACTTATTACCCTAAGTGATTTTGCCACTTGCCTTGTAGGCTTGTCACAATACAACATCCTAGATTAGAGTTTTTCCTATTACTTCTTTAACTCAAAAGACCGTGTTGTTTGAGTACTCGTGGCACTCTATATAATACTTAGTGGTTTTATTTTCAACATTTTTTAGTATTGAGGAAATTGTTACTTGGTATAAGAATCATGGTTTATTGAAAACACTTATAAAAAAGACTGACAAAGTTATGTAAGGAACCTGAAAGAATATATCTGCCCTCAACCATTGCTTTTCAAGATTAAGTATCTCCAAGTCTTTCTTGCATTCCTTAGGTGCTATTTCAAGTGCTTTGCAAATGTCCAGATACAAAATCACGTTTTCCAGAATTAGCACTTTAAAATTCTTAACCAAAGACGTGCAGTTAGTCTGATATGATTTCTTCAAGAACCCATTTTGGTCTCTTGTAATTACTACTTCCTTTTCACGTTAATAATTCATCTTTGATCTCGTTCATCAATTACATAAATTGTGCCAGTCTAAAGTTGGCAGGATCTACTGTCTTCTCCTCTTGGAAAATAGAAGTTCCATTCATCTGCTGCTGCTGCTGCTGTATGATACCTGTCCTGTTGTCCAAGGTCCTTCAGATTCTGGGATGCTTTAGACAGCAGTTTGGCAACCTCATTTGCAAATCTTTCACTGTACAGTGAGAACAGCTTTTTGTAATAATAAACTATTATTTCCTAACTATATTCATAGCTATTTAACTCTTAGAGGTAGATTTCTCTGAAGATCATAAGCATTTAGCTGTTGTTTTCAGTTATTCTTGTCACTTTAGTATACAACCTTCTTGACATGCTTCTACCAGGATCCAGGACTTAATATAAGCTCAGTAGCACAGATGGTTTTTCTCTCACCTAGTATAGGGCTTATTTATTTCACTTTCTTTCAGTTCTCATTGATTTTTAGCCTAAAATTCTTCAGACATTGAATCTTCCTATAATTTTTTTCTTTTGATCTGGTTTCTGCCTTCCATCTCCTTCAACAGCCTAAGTCAAAATAGTCACAATGCTATTGAAGTTTTTAATTAAACTCATTGAAATTTTGTTGGCTTAAGTAGTTAAAATCAGCTGTCAGCTGAAAGATAATTTTATCTTGCCCATCCTGATGTATTATTTTCTCTGAAGATCTTTTTCCTCACAGGTTTCTTAATTCTTCCTGCATATGACACAGCGAAGTTACATGTTGACAAAACTCATAAAAGGCCATACACATCTTTTCTTTATATGTTTACCAGGTTGTCCAAAATAATGTGTAGATTTTTTTTATTTAACCAAATATACTGCCATTCACAGAAAATTAGAGGTTTTTTTTTTTAAATGATTGAACTTAATATTGCCTTCACTGCTGAAAGGTTGGGTTTATTTAAGAACTTTTAAATTTTTTTTTTTTTTATTGGGGGAAAACTACAAAGCATTTACAGTACAATGTTTACAGTCACAATTTGTAGTGAGCTGATTTCCCAAAATATATTACCACTCAAGTTGACTTATCTTGTTACATT
>CAUYRT010018193.1:0-37643 GCA_963574885.1 Lepilemur ruficaudatus | reverse complement strand
GGGCATGGTGGCACATGCCTGTAGTCCCAGCTACTTGGGAGGCTGAGGCAGGAGGATCACTTGAGCCCAGGAGTTTGAGGTTGCTGTGAGCTAGGCTAACACCACGGTACTCTAGCCTGGGCAAAAGATTGAGACTCTGTCTCAAAAAAAAAAGTCACCTTCAGGATCTCATAAACATACTGTTGCGTATGTATGATAATCCATCAAGCTGCTTATTTATAATTGCGTTTTTCAGTGTTATATTTCAATTTAAAAAATTAAACCAAAAAAAAACAATGTCAAATAGGTTTTCTCTGATCATCTTACCTTCCTGCTAAGGTATTCATTCTCTATCCCACCCCATGACCCTGTTTGATTTTATTCATAGCATCTGTCACTGCCTGAAATCGCCATTATTGCCTATATATAATCTCACCCTCCCCCACTCAATTAAAATAAAGTATCACATGACCAACGACTCTCCCTGCCTCATTCACCGTCTCAAACCCCAGGGCCTGGAATGGTCCTGCCAGATGGTATGGGCTGAATAAAAAAATATATATGTAAAAATAAGAAATGGCTAAACGGGATCCTTTAAGGCTATAACATCAATCAAAAGTCCAAAGAGTGAAGCTAAGAGCAGAGGTAATAAAAAAAAAAACCTTCAGTAACATTAAACATCAGTAATATGTGTCAAATGTTAAATTTAACCACAGGCAGGGGGTAGATACAGTGTCGTTCTATGGGTACTTCTGTGAGACTAGTCAGAGTTACTTCTCAAAGCAGAAACTGGGTCTTTTATTTCTGTACACCCAACAGTTCTTTACAAGGCCTGGTATAAAGTAGGTCTGGGCCAAGAGTGGCAACAGATTCCTGAGACACTTGGTGAGGTTTCTTACGTTTGGTGGGAAAAGTGGGCCATGTTCAATTGCAACGTCTACCATGGGCTAGGTAGGCACAGTATCAATTCAGACTCACAGGAAGCAGATACTAACTAGCACCCAAGAACGTGAAAACAGAGTTTCTTACGAGTCATGAGCAATACTCACCTATTGTCATGGCCAATTCTAAGATGTTTATAAGAGGAAAAAAAAATGTATCCATAGTGCAATGACTTGGATGCTACATAGTTACTACTGGCATGCAGATTAATTTGCATGCTGACATAACATATTTTCAGACAGAAACCTACACTCACCAGGCCTGGAGTGATGGAAACTTAAAGCTTTACTCTGGAATCTGCTCTGCCACAGACTCCCAGTTTTACCTTGAATAAGTCACTGAACTTCTTTAGGCCTCACTTGCTCTACCTATGAAATGAGCTGGTTGGACTAGATGCTTGCTAATGTCCATTTCCAGTTCTTGGACACTGTCTATGATTCTTACCTTTAAAAACATTATTCTCATCTTCTAAGCCTTGCAGTCACATACCAAATCACACACAAGTATGTAAATCTCAGCAACCAGAGGGAGTGAGGTCCAACACACATTTTCACCTAGTCTTCTTGCCAAACCATGGGTATCTACCCCCAACCAGCTTTTCTTCAGTGTTATGTTCAGGCTCCTATTTCTCGATTAGACAAGAAGCCTTAGCATACTTCAGATAAGCACTCTGCATTTTAGGTTTCTCCGTACAACTATTTTCTTTTCCTGAGTTTTCACTGCCATGGGCCCCCTGTTTCTCATCAATTCAAGCATACACTTCTAGTTGGCACCCTAGCTGTTTTTTTGTTTTTTGTAGCACTCATATAGTGAATAGCCAACTGATCACCTGGAGGTATTTTTCTTACTCTATTACAACAGTTATTAGTGATCTTTAATCAGACAAAGCTGCCATTCCTCTTGCTACCTCGCCATACTGCCAAGTGCCTACTAAGGATATTACAGTATTAAGTATTAACACCTTTTAAATTTACATTAACAACTGAGGGATGGGAAGTCAGGAAATGAAAGGAGAGGCAAAAAAAAAAAAAAAAAAACCTCTCACAGATGCCATAATTAACCAAAGCTTAGAGTAACTCAAAAAATCATTAGTAGCTTTTTTTTTTTTTTAGTTTTCTAAAAAACTCTACTATGCATATCCTGGTTAAAATTGCACGAGTGACAATTCGCCTCTCATCAATTAAAAATGGGGAAATAGGCAAGGTCATTACTGTGCTGTGGCTGAGCCCCAGACTGTCCTTTCTTTTTAAAACGAGAGACATCATCCTTGGGGACTAAGAAGTCCAGCTGTTGAGGGGCAGAAAACTCCAAGTCACCACCAAAGCCAACAACACACCCCCAAATAAATGCTTCCAGCTGCTGTGAAGCCTGCGGTCTGCAGAAGGTCAACTCTCCTGGAAGCCAAGTCCCCTTAGGCACCCGCCCTGTTCGGTTTTATTCTCCATGAACAACGAGGGCACGGACGGGGGCCAATGGAGTGACAAGGTTTAGAGAGAGGACCGTTGAAAGGAGGAGGGAGAGCGGTTCCCATCTGTCTCCCTGCCCCTTGCATGCCACCCACTTTTGCACCCTTGAAGGCTGCAAAAACAGGCGTCCTGCAGAAAGTCCCCCACTCGCGCACACTCCCCGGGCTGGGTTTCTAGGCCTGTCTGTCACGTGGCCAAAACCACCTGTGCTCAGGCTCAGAGTCGTCTCAAAGGCAGAACTAGCAAAAGTGACGACGCCACCCCAGGACCCCGCAACCCGCCCGCAGAGAAACTTTTCTCACACTTGCGTCCCGTGCCTGCCAGGCGCCCGCCCCGCGCGGGGCTGGGGGGTGGGGGGACCGACGGCGGCGACCCCCGCGAGCCGAGTCGGCCACACTCGGGGCGTCCGCGCTCGGCCCCGGGACCCACGCCCGAGAAGGGGGGCGCCCCCGGCCGCAGCATGGCGCGTCCCTGCCCCGTCCCACCCCCCGGCTGTGGGGAGCCCGCGCAGCCGCGCTCCGGGGCCGGGAGCGGAGCGGGAGCCGGGAGCGGAGCCCGGAGGCGGCGCCGCGCTCACCTGGGACCGGGCCGCCAGCAGCGCGGGCCTGAGCGCCGCGCCTCGCAGAAGTTTCCGGGCGCGCGCCGCCGCGGGGGCCGCCATCTTAAGCAGGAAGCGCGCGCTGAGGAGACGGAGCGGGCGCGCGTGCGGCCGGCGGAGGAGGAAGAAGGGGAGGAGGAGGAGGAGGAGGCGGGCCCACACGTGCCCCGCGCCCCTCCCGCCCTGGGCGGCCACGCCCCGAGCAGCGCTGAGGGGAGGCCTCGTCCCCGCGGCTGCGACGTCCGGGTCGTGAGCCAAGACCGAGCCCGCGCCGCGCCGTCCCGGGAATTAAACGGCCAGCACAGCGAATATTCGAGAATATCCGTCGCCGTGGCCTGCTGGAAGGACTGGCCGGCGGAGCTGACGCCACACAAACAACCGCGACGACAGAGGCCGCGGGTGTGGCCCGGGGTCCCCGAGGCCCGTGGGAGCGGAGACGTAAAGGAGCGAGGGGACAGGAGGGGACTGTCGCTGGAGCCCGGGGCCCGGTGGCCCGGCGACTTCGGCTCGGGAAAGGCTCGCTGCGTGGCCCTTAGTGCGTGGTGGGTTTGCTGTTAGTTCGTTTTGTCCTTATCCTGAGAGCTGCTGGCAGGTGGCGAGCCCAGCGACCATGATAAGAGCTGGGGACGGAAATAACACGTTAAGGCTGACCCCCCCCTCCAAGGTTAACAGAATGGACCCCCCCCCCTGGCCAAAGGAATACCCTAAAACTAAATTGTCTGCCAGGAGGAGGGAGGTCAGACACGCCTCATCATGCCCCCCTCCCTTCTTGGGGACGTCCTTTGTGACCCATGGACAGGCCTCAGGGGACGCAAGACACGCCTGCAGGTCCTCAGTTTACACAACAGATCTGTGTCCTGAGGCTCATCTCTCGTAACAGCTCCTGACGTTGAAACAGTCCAATCCTCTAGACAAAGCTTCATGTCTTTAACCAGTTACAAGCCAAAGAATCAAACCCACCTGTAACGTGTAAGCCCCCTCCTTCCTGAGAGATGGCCCACCTTTTGGGGACAAACCAATGTACGCCTCCCACGGACTGATTTATGACCTTACCTGTAACCCCTGTGTCCCTGAAATGTATGAAACCAAACTGTGACCCAGCCACAGCGAGTCCACTTGCTCAAGGCTTCTTGGGCGTGGCTCCAGGTCATGGTCCTCAAATTTGGCTCAGAGTCAATCTTTTTAAAATTATTTTACAGAGTTTGGCTTTTTTTTCCCGTTAACAGAGCAGATATTTATTTGGAGCTTACATGATTCTAAGCACTGTACATGGAATGAAGACAGTAACAGCAAACGTAGTATGTGCCAACCTC
This sequence comes from Lepilemur ruficaudatus, assembly GCA_963574885.1. Classification (NCBI taxonomy): domain Eukaryota; kingdom Metazoa; phylum Chordata; class Mammalia; order Primates; family Lepilemuridae; genus Lepilemur; species Lepilemur ruficaudatus. The sequence goes on along the minus strand of CAUYRT010018193.1, from coordinate 33,345 downwards.
TTGACAAATATGAACTCATTTAATCTTCATAGCAACCTTTTCAGTAGGTAGAAGTGTAAAAGTCACCCTTTTGCAGAAGAGGAAACTGAGGCACAGAGAGGTTAAGTAACTTGCCAGAGGTCACAGATCTTGTAAGGAGTAGAGATGAGATTCAAATCCTTGCTGTCCCTATCCCCAACTAAGCACTATTTTAAAATTTTTTTAACCTTACTCATTGTTGAGTTCATGAGAAAAAGTACAGTGTAACAGAAGTACACAGCTATTGCTACTAGTTTCCTCCCTTCTTTTTTTCTTGGAATTCTTTATTTTAATATTATTTCATATTGACAGAAAAGTTGCAACAGTATTACCTCAAAATGCCTAAATGTCCTTTATACAGATTCACCAATTGTTTACATGTTGTCCCATTTTCCATCCTTGATAGATATGAATATAGATATATTGGTTTATAGCCCATTTCTAGTCAAAATTTTACCCACTAGATAATTATTTCTTAATTATCATCCACTGATAATTATTTCTTGAGTCAATTATTACCATGATGATTGCAGAATAGTGATTGTCTAACTCTGTCCTACATTTATTAGTTTGTATTCTGCTCTGAAAAGAGCTTCACCTTGTCCTCATTGCTTTTTTTTTTTTTTTTTATTTACTTTTCTGTTTTTATTTTTTATTTCTTTGGAGACCGGATCTCACTCTGTCACCCAGGCTGGAGTACAGTGTTGTAATCACAGCTCACTGCAGCCTTGAACTCCTGGGCTCAAGCTATCCTCACGTCAGCCTCCCAAGTAGCTGGGACTACAGGCAAGCACCACCACCCCTGCCTAACCCATTTCTTTATCTGTTATTTTATTCACTTGTGTCGGTTTGGACTCGTGGATTCTTTTTTATTTGGCAGCAAACCTATGCTGTTTCCTGTTACCTACACTCTGTTGCCTCTGGATATCACAGGAACCCTGCAAAGGGGGTCCTGCTGTCATTCTCGTTTTGCCAGAGAGGGGACTGGGCCACAGAGTTCCACATGGCATTTACATGATTCAAAGGTCCTGTAACTTGCCTAGGTCATGCAGCTTGGGATCAGATTCCCCAAAGCTGGAATCTAACCACTCTTTTCCACCCCCTCCTCTTGACAGGAGTGGATTTGATGAGATTATCTTAGCAAAAGATGGGACTAATTGAAGGTCATGAGACCATCTTGGCCAAAGATGAGATGAATAGGAGGATTAATCAGAGGTCACAAGATTGTCTTACCTAAAGATGGAATTAATGAGAACCTTTAAAAGCTCTGTACCTCTGCTCAGAAGGAGGACATTGGTACTTTGAGACAGGAGTCTGCCAACCTCCTCATTTGCTGGCAAATTAATAAACTCCTATTACCTTCTCCCCAAAAGAAAAAAAAAAAAGGAGTGGATTTGAGTTTCCACCTTGTTCATCATTACCCCTGCTGGGTCTGCCTTGTAGCCAGGATGGAGCAGAGACTCTTGTTAACATTTGAGAGTGAATATGTAAAATTGGTGAGAGCTTTGAATGCATTGCCAGAAGGAGAAAGACCACGTACAGAATTAATCAAAGGCTATTTATTCAGACATTACTATGCTAAGGGAGTCAGCTACTATCACTTTCCTTCCAAAAGAGACTAGAAAGAATTTGAAAAGGATATTTGTTTTATAGAGATAAAGGAGAGACTCTTAAGAAAGTCTTTGATTGATAAGTGTTCTTTTAGGATGGGATTTTTGGAAGTGGAGTGGGGAGAAGCTTTCTAATTATTGTTCAGTACATTTGGCAGTCTTTGGTTGGTGCACTAGCTCCTGGTGCATAACTTGGGCTGGATAATGCCCTGTGAGTTTTGCTGTCTCAACTGAAAGACTATCTGGTCCTCAGGTTTGGGCCCCAAATCTTTCATCAGCAATTCCTCAGTGTTTCTACCCACATTCTCTCATTCTGCTTTCCCTAAAGCAAGGGAGTGGGGGAGAAGAAGCAGGAGGAGGAAGGAAATAACCATTTATGTGGTAACTCCAGTGCCAAGCACCAAGCCTGAATTAGAGGAAGTGCTCAGTAAACACATGTGGAATGAGTTGTACTTTCTGAGTTCTTCCTAAGACTTCTCCCTATTTCCTGCCCTTCCTACCTCCCCTACCCCCAAATAGGGAAACTGGATTCTACCAGAATTCTGCATGGTGCTATCCTGGGACAAGCAGTTAAGTTTTCAGTCAAACCGGATTAGATTCTAATCCCACCTCTACCCCCTCCAAACCTGTGACATGGGGAAATACCTACTTCATAGTTTGCTAGCAAGTACTCAATGACCAGATGTCTGTAAAGACCTTGCACATAGTGGGGGCTTAATAAATGGTATTTTTCTTCCTCTAGTGGGTTCTTTTTTTTTTGTTGAGACAGAGTCTCACTGTGTTGCCCAGGCTAGAGTGCTGTGGCGTCAGCCTAGCTCACAGCAACCTCACACTCCTGGGCTCAAGCAATCCCTTCTGCCTCAGCCTCCCGAGTAGCTGGGACTACAAGCATGCACCACCATGCCTGGCTATTTTTTTTTTTATATTTATTTTTTTAGTTGGCCGATTAATTTGTTTCTATTTTTAGTAGAGACGGGGTCTCGCTCTTGCTCAGGCTGGTGTCGAACTCCTGACCTTGAGCAATCCACCCGTCACGGCCTCCCAGAGTGCTAGGATTACAGGCATGAGCCACCGCACCCAGCCTCTAGTGGGTTCTTAATAAATATTTGTTTGATATCAAACGTGAAACACCAGAGACAATCTGGGATGTGGGTTAGAAGGTCCCTGACACTTTGTAACTTACCTAGGTAGCACTGGAGAATTACAGAGATATAAATGCCAGGTAAAAGTATTAAAAGAGTCTAAAGTGGTTGCTTCCCAGAAGAAGGTAGTGGTCAGAGCTTCAAAAATTCAAATTCCTGGGTCCACCCTATACCTATTGGATCAGAATCACTTAAGATGGGGTCTGCTACCGTTTGATCCAGCAATCCCATTACTGGGCATCTAACCAAAAGAAAAAAAGACACTCTAAAAAAAACGCACCTGCACTCGAGTGTTTATAGCAGCACAATTCACAATTGCAAAGTTGTGGAAACAACCCAAGTGCCCATCAATACATGAGTGGATTCATAAAATGTGGTATATGTATACCATGGAGTACTATTCAGCTATAAGAAACAACGGTGATATGGCACCTCTTGTATTTTCCTGGATAGAGCTGAAACCCATTCTACTAAGTGAAGTATCCCAAGAATGGATAAACAGGCACCACGTTTACTCACCAGCAAATTGGTTTCACTGATCAACACCTAAGTGGATATATAGGAACAACATTTATCGGGTGTGGGGCAGACGGGAGGGGGGAGGAGGGGATGGATATATACACACATAATGAGTGCGATGCCCACCGTCTGGGGGATGGTCATGCTTGAAGCTCTGACTCTAGGGGGGAGGGGGGAAGTGCAATATACGTAACCTTAACATTTGTACCCCCATAATATGCTGAAAAAGAAAAAGAAAAAAAAAGAAAATGTAAATATTTAAATAAAACGAATTTGAAATTTGTACTAAAAAGAAAAAGAGGGGGTCTGGATCTGTATTTTAAATAATCGTTTCAAGGGGTTGTTTAGTTTGAGAACTAAAAAACCAAACACACCAAATCATAGTGGTGAACTCTTTCAAACCTTTCCTGGTGAATGCAAAGATAGGGACAAGTTACTCTGCTGTCCCCCATTGGGGTCCTAAATGTAAGACAAAAAGCTGATAAGGCATAGATGGAGGTGATGATTAAATTCTGCTTTCAGAGAGCCTTGACACACAGGTACAGACCCACTTTCGACCAGTGGTCTAAATCAGCTGCAACATCTAGAAGCATCGGCTAAGGGTGAATGAACAGCTGCTATTACATGCTTTTTTTTTTTGGTCAAAACTGCAGTTGTGAACTGCTTTAACAGTAACTGTGGCCATAGATGATAGCGTTCTGCACTCTGTAGTACCAGATTGGAGCACAGAGGTAAGCATCAGATAAACAGTCTTGACTCTGCTATTTCAAAGCTCTATGACCTTGGGCCAGTTACTTAACAGTCTCAATTCCTTTTTCTGTGAAAACGGGATTATGATAGTACCTGTTTTGCCAGTGAGATGCCTTGTCAGGTGCTTGAGATTCCAGTGGCTTGCTTTCTACCATGCCTTCATGATTTGACTAAAAAATCTTTTTGGGTGCTTTTTTCTTTAGTATTTACCTCTGTGAACATCAGTTTCCCCATTAGTAAAATGAAGGCCAGGTGTGACATTTTCTTAGGTGAGCCGGGAGTTGACAGTGTAGCACTTCTCAAAAACTTTGCATACATCTGAAAAATTATTAAATAAGTTCTAAAATTCTGTGACCAACTTTGCATTTAGAACACCTTGCGTACACTGTTTCTTATTCAGTTTATACTTGCAGAAAGGAAAATAAAAACATCAGTAGGCCCACATGCCTTCTCTTTCATCTTAGCAGCGCATGTTAACAGTGAACTAATGTGCTCATTTTCATATCCACAGTGATTACTCCAGGGGCCCTGATTTGCCAAAGAGGCATCTCAAGAAATCAAGGGAAGGGACAGTGCATCTAGCAGTTCCGATGGTTGTTTATCATTACCTTTTCATTTAAGTGTAAAACCGTTTGACAAATACAAACTCATTATAACCAGCAGAGCTGCATAGAATTTTTTAAGAAACAAACCCTAATTTTCATGAATTACATATTTGAGTCCATGCTCCTGCATGTCAGGAATGGAAATCACTATTACAGTGATGAAATAAAGGGCATTTGTGAGTTTCATTGGTTATTTCTTTTTTAATGGATGACAGATTTCTGGAATTTAGATGGGAGGAAGTTTTGGCCTTTCACTGTATGCATAGGTAATATCTCTATTGCCATTTGTGACAGCTGTTTTAACCAATGCTTCGGTTGTAGTGTTTGCCAGTGGCACAGAAAGAACTTCCATTGCGCTAATGTTACTTTTTCCCTCTGCAATAATGCATTAAAATGATTTAAGTTTGATGGCATTTCTCAGCAGCTTATTTAAATGACAGTTGGTCCTTCATCTACATGGGTTCCACATCTGAGGATTCAACCAATCACAAATCAAAAATATTTGGGAGAAGGTGAGGGTGCTCTGGCTGCGACATCTGTCACCCCACTGATCGCCAGTCCCTGTCGTTGCAAATTTTAAATTCCTCATGAAAGAAGTAGACAAAAAATAAAAGCAGTAACTGGCTTATGGTAGCCACTGAGATGACCCCCAAGGCAGGTCTTCAGGGAGTTTCCTAAAGGGGGTGACTGAAGCCCAAGGGCTCAAGAGCCTCAGCCTGTTGAACAACGGGGGAGGAGGTTTCAGTGTGGAGACAGCTTTTGGAGCTTCACTGGATACTCTTGTGTTCTCATGTAGATTTTAAAGGGGCTGGGGAAAGATTAAGGAAAATGGTAGAAGTAGGGTAAGAAGGGGAAGAGAAAAATGGGAAAGAGGGGAATTGGGTGGTGGTTGTCCTTGGCTTGCCACAGTCTTACCTTCTGGGTTGGTACTTCTCTAACCAAGGACCACGAACCACCTACAACAAGGACAGTGGGATGGCGGAGTTACTTATAAAAGTGCTGATCCCTGGGCCCCAAGATAAGACTCCTGAATCAGAGCCTCTGTCAAGGATGGCACAAAGGGATTCTGTTGCACACCTAAGAACCACTGCTGCGGCTGCTTACTTGCTAACAAAACAGGACATTTGAGACAGAACATTCCTTTAATGAGTGGGGTCCACCTAATTTTTTAATTTATTGTAGAGGTCAGGTCTCATTGCATTGTTCAGGCTGGTCTCAAACTCCTGGACTCAAGCGATCCTCCCACTTTGGCCTCCCCAAGTATTGGGATTATAGGTGTGAGCTACCTCGCCCAGCCTGCCTCTCACTTAAACCAACCAGATTAGTTCATATTAATGTTTTATCTGGGGTGAGAGGAAGGGCACTTGAGACTGTGTTAGAAAGAACAGTTAAAAATAACAGTTCTGTTATTTTTTTTAAAAACAGTTTTGAAACTGTAGCTCTAAACTCTGCTCCTACGTGTTTCCCTGACCACAACAATTACTGAGTGTATCATGTTCTGTGTCATTTCTAGTGCAGCATGGATGCTCTAAACATCCCTGCAGTCTGGGGCCCAAAATGCAGCCATCAAGTAGCTGCCTTGGGACTTTCTCAGTGGAAATATGAGGAGACTGAAGCATTCTAGAAAGTGTTTGTTTGTTTGGTTTTTGTTGATATACATTAAAAGATTAGAGGCAGCAACAGAAGAAAATCAGAGAGAACATACACTTGGTTTTTTAAAAAATAAAAAAAGAGTTTTGCAGGTGAAGTAGACAGAAGTGGTACAAATAATGATTTCTCCTCTTCTGATATCAAGCTTTGTTAAATTCCCGGAAAAGCGAACATGTAATTATGATGGAAGTAAGTCGCCAAGTCGCAGAGGCTTATCAGCTTCTGAAGGAGGTGTGCTCGCTTCTGCAAAGAAAGCAGGGTGGAGTCCGAGCCTCTTGACCTACATAGGCCGCTGGTCCCTACAACCTTGGGCTGAAATAATGTGCAGAACTCTTGATATTGTGGGTGGAAAGGATGTCACCAGAGTTCCATCGGAGACAATGAATGGCCGTGAGCCAAGGAGAACTTAGCTACCACAAAGAAGAGCCGGCCTATAGAGAGATCTGCAAGCTGCAAACCTCTGTGCGTTTCCTTTCAGAAATTCTATTTGAACAAAAAATTGGAATAACCTCAGATCACAGTTAGAGCAAGAGTTTCCAGAAAAGTGAAGACCATAATGCCACAAGAGAAAAAATAGGGGAGGACTAGAGTAAAATTTTTTCACGGAAATATTAAGTACCTAGAAGCTCTTATATATTATGTATAAGCTCTTTATGTATAAGGGCTGTCTGGAAAGTATCCAGCCATTTTTAATGTAACAAGAACAGTTACATTACTGGGTACTTTCCCAACAGCCCTCATATATCCATGATGAAAAAAAGGACGAGACTAAACAATTCAGAAAAAAAGAAGTAGAAGTGGCTAATTAACAAGAAAAAGAATAACCAGCTAAATAAAACAAAAGATAATATTGCCTATAGAAGTTTTACATGTTTTTAAATAAATAGATAAAAATATCCAGTATAGGTACAATTGTGGGAACAATTAACGCTCTTCTACTTGTTGGTAGACGTATAAATTGTTATATTCTTCTAGATGACAATTCGGCAACATATATACAGAGCTCAGAAGAGTTTACATCCTCTAGTGCAATAATTTATTGGGATTATCCTAAACAAATACTTAAATTTGCAAAGATTTTTGTTTAATAATATTAATTGCTGCAATGTATTTAATAGTGACAATTTAGAAACCAAATATCTGGTGAATAGTTAAGGAAAACTACACTATAATGTTTAGCAACCTCAAAACACATATGATAAATTTTAAATTTACTTAAAGAAGATATGTATGCATGCTGTAAAGTTTTAAACTCTCTGAAAGTAATAACTACTATTAATAGTTTCTTATGTAGGCTTCCAGAAATTCTCTATCTATATATTTTCTATTCATACATTTTCTCTTTATACATATATCTATGTTTATATCTACATCTACATATATATCTGACCTGCCTTTGTAAATAAAGTTTTATTGGAACGTAGCCACACCTATTTGTTTACATACTGTCTATGGCTGCTTTCCAGCTGTAATGGTAGAATTTATTGATTGCGACAGAGACAGTACAAGTAAAAACAAGTAATATTTGGCCCTTTACAGAAAAAGGTTTGCCAACCCCTGCACCAGAATATAAACTCATTAGAATGCAAACTCAGTGAGTGCAAATACTTTTGTCCGCTTTGTTTGCTATTGTATTCCCAATGCCTAGAACAGTGCCTGGCACTTAGTAGGTACTCAGTAAATATTTCTGCAGTTAATGAATGGGATCAGTTGCTCCTACTAATGTACATTTATGTTGTTTTTACGTTTAGCGGGTTTTCGGTTTTACAAAGAATGCTTCGATGAACATAGATCTTTGCTTCTGCAATTTTATCAGACACAATACTTTTGAAAAACATTTAATGACCTTGGAAAATACTATTTATGTATCAAATTTTAAAAACAGGCTAATTTTTAAAAAATTTAAATTGACACATAATTGTACATATTTATGGGGTACGTATTGATGTTTCAATACATATAATGTATAGTGATCATCGGATTAGGGTAATTAGCATATCCATCATCTCAAACATTTATCATTTCTTTATGTTGGAAACATTTAGCGTCCTCCTTCTAGCTATTTGAAATTGTATATTATTATTGTTAACTATAGTTATCCTACCCACACTATAGAACACTAGAACTTATTCCTCCTCCTTTAACAAACCTCTTCTTATCCCTCCCTTCCCCCTACCCTTCCCAGCCTCTAGTATCCTTTGTTCTACTTTTTACTTCTATAAGATCAACTTTTTCTTAGCTTCAGACTAAAAATTGTATAGGTGACTCTCATCTTGTTTTTAAAAGTATGTGTGTGCATTCATGTACACACGTGTGTAACCATAAATCCTTTGAAGACTAGGATGTGGGTGGGGTGATTTTTATTTCCTTTATCATTGTCTGTGTTTTCTAAACTTTCTACAATTAATCCACATTAAGGGAAAGAAAAAACATAAAATCTATTTTTCAGGGGAATCAAAAGATCCTTTTCATCTTGTTATCTCCATGTCCTATTTTTAAAAATTTAATACTTCCCATTTCTATAAGTTAAATTCAGATTCTTCCCCTGAAGCTGAAGGGTGCGGAGCCTCCGGTTTAAATGCAAGTTTCCGATGGTCTCTGCAGTGGCTCTGCTGCACGGATGGTTTGCTCACCCAGGCTGTGATGCTCTTTGCCCTCAGAAAGGTCCTTATAAATTCCACCATGGACACTTGTTCCCAGCTTTGTCCTGTCTAGAGCGCCACGCTTTCCTCCACCTTCCTGAGCGCACCGCTGCAGAGCCTCACTCTTTCCAGTAGCTTCCTGAGTCCTCACACTCACGCCCTCCGCCTCTATCCTCCTATAGCATGTAAACCTGGTTGTCTTTGGGAGACAAAGCAAGGAAACCTGAATGAATGAAGTAAGCGAAACAAGGGAATAAGGGGCCAACGGGGACCATGGTAACAAGTATGTGTCCTATCGAAAGGCAGTCAAATAAAAATATATATATATTTTTAAGGCAGACCAAACAAAGGCAAGGGTGTTGACAAAATTTGCCCTGCAGATTTTACTGTCCAGTTTGGAACTTTTCCTTAAAGCTTTTGGGGTTCAGAGAGAGAGAGAGAGAGAGAGAGAGAGAGAGAGCGCTAGCGCAGAGAGAGCTTGGAGAAGGTGTTTACTGAAGTTCCAGACTAGGATTGGGGGAGTGTGAGAATGAGGAAGGGCTAAAAGGTTCTGGGGTTACAGAGAAAGGAGAGGCTCGGGCTTAAGAATGGAGCAAGTATGTCCTTGGTAGAAGTTATACAGTAATTCTTGTGTGAATGAAATTCTAATGTTTTATTTTTTAAGCTGTAATAAAATACCCATAGTGTTAAGATGGCCTAATCAAAACAGCCCAGACAAAGTATCTTGCTTTGCCTTCTATACCTGAGCCAAAGTTCTACTCCTAGTAATATAAGCAGTAAATGGCTAAGTTCTGTTGGGTCTATATTATGTGCAGGCACTGTGCTAGGCACTTTTCCTACAACTGTCTACCTCGTCCAGTTCTCAGAATAGCCCTACGAATTAAGCACTATTGCTCTGTTATAAGATTAGAAGAAAAACATGTGGAAAGGCAAAATGGTTTGCTTTAGATCATATGGCTAGGAGGCATCAGAACTGACATTTTAACTGAAAGTTCAGTCCAGAAGTGGTGTCCTTAACTTCTGCAGGATACAGCTGTGAAGTGATTAAATAAAGGAAACATCTGGTAGTAAGGGTTTCATACCCTCAGCACTCTTGTCATTTTGGGCTGGATCATTCTTTGTTGTGGGGGCTGTCCTGTGCATCGTAGGAGGTTTAGCAGCATCCCCGGCCTCTGTCCACTATATGCAGTAGCAAACACCTCACCCTTATAGTTTCGACAATCAAAAAAGTTTCCAAGGCTGGGTGAGGTGGCTCACGCCTATAATCCTAGCACTCTGGGAGGCCCAGGCAGGAGGATCACTTGAGCTCAGAAATTCAAGACCGGCCTGAGCAAGATTGAGACCCCATCTCTACTAAAAGTAGAAAAAATTACCTGGGTGGTAGCACGCATCTGTAGTCCCAGCTACTCAGGAGGCTGAGGCAGGAGGATAGCCAGGAATTTGAGGTTGCTGTGAGCTAGGCTGACGCCACGGAACTCTAACCCGAGGCAACAGAGTGAGATTCTGTCTCAAAAAAAGAATTTTAAAAAGTTTCCAGATACTGTAATTCCAACTGTCCCCTAAGGGGAGGAGTGGGGGGGAAGAGGAGCAAAATCTCCCCTGGTTGAAGATCACTGGTATAAATATTTGTTCTTAGAGCAGAAATCTTTTAACACTTAATATTGTCAATCCCCCTTTTTTGAACTTTAACGATCCCAGGTATATCTCCTCCTTCCACCAAAAGAACAACTAAAAACAACAGAGATTATTGCATAAAATGTTGTACTTTTACATACCTCATCTTTTAGTGGCCTCATTTTTTTTAGAAAGTTATAATAAGAGGGAAGTAAAAAGTTGTAAGCCATCAAGCAATCATTAAATGAATTAAAATAGTAATTCTCATGTCATTAGTTTGATTTTAGCCACGCCAAGGAAGTACAATTCTAATATTCAGCACAAAATAGCAAATTTCAATTTGAAAATTCTCCAAGCAGTTAATGGTCCTGCTCTCCATCTGATTTAGTAAGGGTTCAGAGCATTTGTGAGCTAAACTTTCTCAGGAAGTCATTTTTATACTATCAGCATTAGCCTGTGCCATTAAGATCATTTTCTCCTTGATAAAATGAGTTTTTATGTTATTGTCTGTGTCTCAGGGAAAAGTATAATTTTTAATGACAGCAACTTGAGATTAGCCTCAGATTCTCCCCTATGTGATTTCATATCATCAGTCTGTGTAACGGGAGAATTTGGTTTTCTAAAGAAAATCAGTCCAAATTATTGAGAACAACTGACTAGACGTATGGATAATATTTTTAAAATATTTGATTATAACTCAAAATACAAGTTGTATTTATTGGCCAACATGAACAAGCCCCAGAAGGAAAAAAAGTGCTATTCTTAAAGGTGATTGGCATCAGGGACCCAGACATCATCAGGAGTTTCTCTCAGTTGATTTGTGCATCAATTGTTCATTCCTTTTTATTGCTGAGTAGCATTCTGTTGTAAAGATGTACTTACTGCATTTTACCTGTTTACTTGTTGATGGATTCTAGCACTTTCATGTCGTATAACATTCATCTGTCGTCTTCTGCCCAGAACACTGTGACATAGGTCTTATTATGCCCATTTTAGAGAAGATGCATTTAGACTCAGAGAGATAAACTAAGTTACCTGATTACGCAGCTCATAGGGGGCGGAGCTTAGATCTCCGGTTTTTCCGTCAATAAAGCCTGTGTGTTTCCTCATCTTACCTCCTGTCCAAGCACAGATCTACACCCAAATCAGACACTCACTAAGTGATTGCCATCTATTCTAATTTGTACAGTTCACGTGTTTAGAAGAGGTTTTCCAACTTCACACTCTCACCTTTAACTTTGATGCTTCCTTCATGCCACAGTTGGGAAATGATCCATTCCCTTCTTTCTTTCTTCTTCAAAATAATAAAACAGAATCATTCGATAGCATGTTTCCTAGCAAGTGTCCAATCTTTGGTCATTTTTACTCTACTATACCAAATAATTTGTCCATTTTACCATTGAGCCGAACAGCTGACAGCTTAAGAAATCAATATGCTCCATTCAGGTGCCTTGAATTTTCAGAGTAAAATGGCAAATGATACTAGATAAAAGCATTAGGAATTTTTTTTTAATTTCATCTTATTATGGGGGTACAAATGTTCAGGTTATGTATATTGCCCTTGCCCCTCTCCCCCCTCGAGTCAGAGCTTCAAGCACTAGTAGTTCCAGCAGATTTTGCAATGACAAAACCTCACATTTCACCTCTGAGAAAACTCCGCTACGCTTACTTTAGCACCTTAAACTTCTAAACTGCATTTGACTTACATTTCTTACTTGTGTATGTCCAATCTCCCTGATTCAATTGTAAACTCTTTGAGAGGGTCTATTACGTGAACGCTGTACAAAATCTGCGTGTTCAGGCTCAAAGTTCTAAATCCACTTAACCCAGACAGTACATATTCTAATCTTGTCAGCCTCAAGTCTTAGGTGGAAAGATGCTTAAGAATATTACTGGAAAGATGTTGCCTGTATCGTAAAGGCCTCTTAAGTAGTGACAGCCGAGGTGCCCACCAGCCAGGGGGAGGTTAAATAACGCCTTGGTTGTGAAGATCCTGTTGAAGTTTTGCCTACATCCCCTAAGTCCTGACCTCTGTAATTCTCGCTTGCTGAAAAGCCTTGGATTTTCTCCGAGGAAAATCATTTCTCTGCGTTTGGGAGCAGGCCTGGCCAGCGTGCAGGGCAGCCTGGAAGTGCAGGAGGCTTAATGCCCCCAAGAGCAATCCTTAACCAGTAACAGAAAGTTGGTGGATAATACCCCAGCTCCTTTACCGCCTGGGAGGGATAATTACGCAGCTGTTCTACTTTGTCTCTGAGAGTTCCTCCGTGGGTTGAGCCCTATTGTTGTTATCCACAGCAGTCATCTGCTCAGTAAATCACCCTTCATTGTCTTTTTCTCTTCTCTGTCTCATTTCCCAAGTCTTCTACCCCTGAGAGTCGGATTCCCCCCAGGTCTGAGTGAATCCCAGCCCTGTGTTTTATATGCAATCAAAACTCTCAGGTCAGCCCCCTTGGGGCTGTGGCATGCACAATTAACACAGCCTTACCTGTTGGCTCTGAAAACTGTCAACATTTTTCTTACATCTTTGAAAGTGCCGAGGAAAGGACTGGGTACTTTGTACCTCCCAGTAAAGCCTGGTTAAATTGCAAGGATTTTGTCTTTATTTGTTGTGACTCTTGTGGAACCTTGGCAAGCAGTTCAGAATGCGTATTGGCCCTGCTAGCTGTGTCTGCAGAAGTAATATCAAAATGATATGCCATTCATGTTTCTGCAAGAGTAATACCTACCATTCATTCTGGCCTCACTGATGGTGTGCTGATGAAATTACTGTAAGTGAACATTCTCATTCTGTGCCTCTCACTATTGAGGAAGGAAACTCAAGGAGTTCCAAATATGTTTTTTTTTTAATATGATAACAGACACACACCATTTTCCTCATTCTTGAATATATGCAATTTATCTGTCAGAGCAGGTTACATTTCTTACGCACTTGCTTTTATTCCTTTCCCATCCATATGCCAGAGAGAAGGGATTTTAATCACTGAAGGAGCATTTGTATAATAAAAGTGATCTCTGCAATTCCTTCAGTGAAGAGCATGAATAAATGATCTGTACATTCTTAATGCATTGCTCCAAATATGAGTTTCAATTTGCACAGAAGTTTCAATAAATTGTTTTGTGTCCCTAAAGACCTACAGATGCCTTATGGGATACATTGCAAAGGATTCCATTTAGAAAGAATTTTGTTTATGAGTAATATCTTCTCTGTACTTTTCTGCCCTCTGTTAATGGCTAATGGCATTGAATAATATAATTACACTTTTTTCCTCTTATAAGCAGTACACCAAGAACTTCAGTCTAAAGTTTTCTGAGTTTTTCAGAATGCATCACCAACTTTTAATGCAAGGATTTAAAAGCATAACACGTAACAAAAATTGAGATCCAGTTGTAGTTTAAACTTGTATGATAATTAACGTATTTAATCAGTAATATACACTACACTATTGTATTTATTTTATCTTTATAATATCCCTAGGATGCAGTTACAATAATTATACCCATTTTAATGATTAGCAAACTGAGGCTTAGAAAGGGTACATATTTATTACAGCATTTAAATACTACCCATAAGTTTTGTTATTTTATGCCTTTTTAATCAGTACTATTTAGACTTGCCATATAGATAGACAGTGCCCTGCAGTTTAGCCTAAATGTCAAACAATTTATCTCTAAAATTTGGCACTTGTTCTAAAGGCAGTAAGTAGTTTATGCTGACGTTATATGGTTGAAGCCTTTCAATAATACTTCACTTGAGTTAAAAGGAGTGGCAGTTAATATTTTTGTGACATCTCAGTCAATACTAACCTTGAATTCAACTTAGACAATAATGTCAAAATGTTCAACATGTTTGGCCCACCAGAGTCTAAGTCCCAAGATTCACATCTGTTACGTACATTCTGGAGTTACATGGTCGAATTCTCTGGAAATAAACCGGGTTGACCGCTGCAGGTGACCTACCCCTCTGGTTTGCCAGGGCTCTCCCAGACTTGCAACTCTAAAATGCTGAAACTGGGGAAGCCCCAAGCAAAACGGGACAAACTGGTGACTTGATCATTTCCAATGAAGCAGTAACAAATTACTTCCCAGAACAAGGGTAGGTTTTGAAGAGGAGAGTGTTTATGATCAGAGCTGTGTTTTGAGGCAGTCTGTCTATTTACGGTGTGTAGATTGAGTGGGACGAGAAAAGAGGCTCCGAGACCAGTTCAAGTTGTACAGTGGCTCTGATGAGAAACAGAGGGGCTGGTGTCAGGAAAGAGTCTATTGGAACACAGAGAGGGCAGGATTCAGATTACAATGTAGTGATGAGTGGTTACATCCTCAACTCGGGGCATGTGGAGTCAGGTTTTGGTGACCGAATAAAATCTGAACTGTGCCAGTTGATGTTTAGGCAATGACTCCGCCAGGCTGTGCTAACGGTTCTCAACCAAGGATGACTTTGCCGCCAAGGGCGCATTTGGCGATGTCTGGATGTTGTTGGTTGTCACAACTGAGCAGTGTTCCTGGCGTCTTGTGGGTAGAGGCAGTGCACGGGACAGCCCCCCCAACCCGGAGTTATCCAGCCCCGCGTCAGCTGGGCTGAGGCTGAGAAACCCTGGGCTATGCAACACAGTATGAGGAAAACATGACTATTATGGGATAGAATGTATATTCTAAGTCTACGTAATGGTGCATGCGTTCTTATACAAAACCTCTGTTACATCAGACAGTGACCTTTTTCAAAGTCAGATGTTTTTTACCTCTGAATTTCCAGAACCCAGCATATAATGAATGCTCAATAATTGCTCAATGGATGAAGAGCAGCAGCTATCATTTTTTGAGCTCTGACTATGTGTCAGGCACTTCTTTGAGATCTCACTCAATGTTCAGAAGGACCCTCAGAATTAGGTACTGTTATATCTTCTCATTTTACATGTGAAGAATGGCATCAGAGAGATAAGTCACTTTCTAGTAAGAAAAGGAGCCAGTGCTCGAACCCTAGCTCCTCCGACTTGGGTGTTCGTCATGTTCACTGCAACACTGAACATCTCTGTTTTAACATGGACTTGAACTGCGTTGGCTGTAATCAAATTTCCAATTACCCAAATGCTGGAATACAGTCCTTTATAAGCTTCATAAACTATTCTCTCCTCTTTTTCTTGTTTATTGCCACTCTCTAAACTTGCTATTGCCATATGCACATTGAATTTATAAATGTACCACATTAGTCAGGAACATTCTATTTTTTATAGCGAAAACATTTCCAGATGTATTTCTGGGATTTATGCATTAATATCACCAGTGGGATGGTGTGTTTGATATTATTTCAATAGATAAGAAATCCTTGAAGGGACACTTGATGATAACGGCGAGCAAAGATTGCCACTCCTCTCCCCGTTTTAAAAAAAATCTCATTCTATTATTTGGGGGTGGAATGTAACCTGGTACATTTTCATTTTATTCACTGCTTATATTGTTCTCGCAGTAAATTTATTCAAGAGGGAAAAAAAAGTTAACTGAGATGGGGAAAATTCAATAGCAACGTACAGTAGGCTTTAAAGAATGTATATACTGTTGTTTACCACCATTTGGCTGTCTGATGGTTGATTGCTTTCTGAAAGCTCTAAAAACAGGAGGTCGATATGCTGCAGAAGTCTATATTAGCATTGCGGGAATTTTTACCACACTGTAGCGCTATCAGCAGGTGGCTAGAATAGACTAATCCTGCAAATAATTCCTAAAAACCCCTCCACATTTTTCACCATCTGGCTCCAACCTCACTTTTCCATCTTATCTTGTGTCCCCACCTACACCCCTGCCTCATAAGATCAAATATCATCGACTGAATGTGCCCCAGATATCCACTTACCTGGGCATTCAGGTCTTTTGGTTTCAAGTATTCTACTCTCCTAGGTACAGACCAGTTAGTTCTTCAAATTCAAACACCAAGTCAACATGAGGCCTTTCTGCCCCTGGTTCTGTCTAACCAGCCCTCACTCGCTCCCCCACTTGCTCGCTAACTCAGCAACTATTTATTGAGCCCATCTCAGGTACTCTTGAGAAAGCAGCAAATAAGATGGATATGGTTCCAGCTCTCATGGAGCTTATGGCCAAGAGCAATCTAGAAAAATTAATTACTGCCTTTCCTGAGTTCCCACACTGTTGCTTTTTGTCTCTATTTATATCCTATTATGTCTTTATTTTTTCTTGTGGGTCTACCCTGGGCATCATGAGCAATGCAGTGACTTTCATCTTAGCCTTCCCCAGTCCCACTCAGTGCTTCCCACATGGGAGACAAGAAGTAGACTTGTGCGAAATAGGGTTGGATTTTCTATGTGATACCTTAGAAGAAGCCAGTAAATAAAGTAATCCTATGACTCTATTTTTATTTTCTAATACTGATCTCCTCTTTCTCTTTAACCATTGCTCTGGATTTATAGCAGAAAAATAAGCAAACAGACTTGTCTATTCAAGGTCCCATGGTTTTTTCTGGTTTAAAATGCCCCGACATTTAAACTCAGCTTATTCCAGATCGGTCAGTCCAAAATGTGGTCAGTCTGAATTGAAGTGTGCTGCAGGTGAAATATACACTGGATTTCAAAGATACAAAATATCTGATTAATACTTTTATATTGATTATGTATCGAAATGGTAACATTTTAATTATGTTGAGTTAAATTGTCATTAAGATTAAATGCACCTGTTTATTTTTCCTTTTTTTTTTGTGTGTGGCCACTGGAAAATTTTTCACTGCATGTGTGGCTTGCATTATGTTTCTATGGGACAGAGCTGTTCTGAATTCTTGCCTTTCCCCCTTCTCTAGCCCTTCTTCCCAGGGCGATTCCTTTGGGAGAGTTCCTATACCATTGCGGTATTTCGGGTGACAGTCCTTAATGCTGGCTTTGCCTGTATCTAGCTTGTTTCATCAGGTAGCTTAGTGTCCAAAGGTGGTATCCGCTAGGCATGTGGGAACACAAAGGGGTCTAGATTCTTGACCTTTTTTCTTTTTCCTTGTCTCTCCCAAGGATCTTTCTTCCTGCAGGGCTTTCCTCTGGGAAAGATCTGGTTTTACTTCATTCTGTCTCCTTCCCTGGGCAATTGTCCTCAGCCTCTTGGCCTAATCTTCATGGCAGAAGGGCTGCCAATGGGGGAACCCAACTTCTTCCCAAGAAGTAAAATGCAGTTTGATATTTCAAACGATCATTCCATATTTATTCATTGATTGATTGAATAAAAAATTCGAAACATTGAGCCATAACTGGAGTTCATCCCCTGGGAAAGAAAACTGAACTTTGTTTTCCTTTTCATGACCCAGCAGCAGGGAAGGAAACCTGCTCTGTCGCTGTCTTGTTCACTTTCAAGACTAGAGGATTTCTCAAAGAGAGATGTTGCAGTAAGCCTCACAAGAACATAGGCTTTCTTGTAAACCACTCAGTGGGTAAATATTAGTTTTGCAGACCCAGAATAGCTCACCAAGTAAACCCAGCCATTTATAATTTTCACAGGACTTAAGATCTCAAGCTGTGAGAATTTGGAGTTTTCACCTGTGAAAGGACAGAATGGAAGGATTCCCTCTAGTTACCGGTTCCACATATATCATGCCACTCTGGGCTCCAGATTACGTGCTAATTTAACATGCAAAATTTCCTTCTTTTAATATCCCACCCATTATTAGGTTGTAGTTTTGAATAGGCTACCATTATCAAAGCTTCTCGGTGAATCCCTTTGAAAATATTGCTAAGCAAGGTTTCCATTGTATTTAATAAAATGTCAAGTGATTGTCCATGGTTGTTTCCTCTGCCCTTTTAATGACTGATCTGTATAATCTGAAGTACTATCAGTGAGCTGTTCCCACCTCCCATCCCCCACTGCCACAAATGTGCCTATTGTTGTTATTTTCCTCAAATGAGTTTAAATTGTGAATTGCAGCAGTTCATCACAGCCAAATAAAACCTCCTTTTAATTGCAGATCTCAAATGTCCTCCCTCTAAATTAAAATAAAATGCACTAAATGCTGCCAACTGTTTTTCCAGTGCTTCCAAAATGGAGTACATCCAAAGTGCTGCTGATGGATTGAGCCACATTAAGACGTATAAACATTTAAAATCCTTTGCAACTTTTTTTACTGTTTTGGGTCAGTGCTAATAACATTTTAGTCGTGGAGGTTTCCTGTGAGGTTGAATGCCTGTCTGTTGCTTGCCATTTGTGTCCCTTTGAAGTCAAGAAAGAGTTTTGCCAGTTTTCAATAGCCTTCCACTGAGGTCTCCGTCAGTTTGTGATCAGATGTCAGGGGCTTTGTTGCCTTTGAGAAAGGACGGAGCCATTGGGATGTCCGTTTTAATAGCTGTTTAACCTTGGGCTTGTCCCTTAACTTCTGTGAACTTCATCATCCTCATTTGCAAACTACAGACGGCAATACAAGCCTTGCAGAATTTGGGGAACAATTATAAATAATGAATGTAAAGTGCTTGATTCGAACAGGCACTCAACAATCAAGCTGTTCGGAGGACCCACAAAGTCACAGCATCCAAGTGTCACATAATAAGTCAGGTTCCCAATCTTTTGGATTTCTTGAACTAAAATAACTCCAAATATTTTTTTATGGAACTGATAGAAAGTTGACAAATTTTACTTTTATTTGTTAAGTGCAGACAACAAAGAAGAAAGCACACCCAACTACCATTAGCTGTCATCATCCCTGCAAAAGAAAGGAATTTTAGCAACAGTAACACAGTCCTTTACGTTAAATAAATGTAGCTTTGTGACAAAAGTTTTCCATTTCACTATTCATGGTAAAAAAATTCATCCAAAGCTGGTATTGTTGAACTGATGAATACTCAGGAAAGGCTGGAACCCTTTTCTTTGTTGACGTGTTTGTCCAAAGCCATGTTTCTCTCCTTTGGCTGGATTCCTCTTGTTTTCTGAATGATCAACATATCAGAGCCATCCCTTATTAGGGAAATGGGGTGATGGTGAGTCTTTTTTTGCCATCAAGGCTGAGTTTAAATTCTGTTCTTTCAAATGCACTCTGCCAGGATGTGTTGCTTTCTGATCTATTTTCAGTAGCTGTTCATCTGACCTGAAAACATGCATGGGTACTTGTTCGCTGCTGTTCCCATCTGCACAGATCTGCTCGTATTCTCAGATTTAGCAAGCCTTATTTTACCAACTTTCATTTTGGCTTACCATTTGCGGAACATCACAAGTGAACTCCCTGAAAATTTTATCGTCTTTGGTTTTGTTTATGATTTCTTTAGAAATGATGGTACCCACAGATGTTTATTTCTCCTCCAGGAAGAAAGTTATATTGTTATAGAATTAGAATGTTGAATTCAAGGATAGCCTTTTTGATAATATATAGACCAAGACCTTTGGTTCAGTTTAGTGATTCTCAACCTTGAACATACATTAGCATCACCTGGTAGTTTAGTAAAAACCCAGATGGTTGGGCCTCCCCACAAGATATCTGATTCACTAGAGCAAGCATCGGGCCTGAGAATTGCCATTTTTAACAAGTTCCCGGTGATGTTGATGCTGCTGGTTCATGAACCACCTTTGAGGACCACACATATCTGGACTCTCTGCACAGCTTGATTGGATTATAACCTCCACAAGGGCCTGGATGTATGCAACGTATTCATTTAAGTACATCCACTTGCAGGTGCATTCAAGTTGTTGGCAGAATTCATTTCTGTGTATCTGTAGGGCAGAGAACCCATTTCCCTGTTGGCTGTGAGCCAGGACTATTCTCAGCTTTTAGAGGCCACCTGAATTCCCTGGTTTGTGGCCTCCTTCTTCTTCAAAGTCAGCAGTCCTTTTGAAAAATATAAAAAAAATATCCTGAGAAGGGTCACATTCTTCCCAGGCTCTGAATCTCTCTGACTTCCCTTTCTGCCTCAGCTCTACCACCTGCAGCTGGAGAATGTTCTCTGCCTTTAAGGGCTCCTGGGACTAGACTAGACTCATTCAGATTATCCCAGATAATCTCCCAGTTTTAAGGAAAGAAATAATTCAGGAATGAAACCTTAATTATATCTGTAAAGTCCCTTTTGCCGGGTGAAGACACTATATTCATGTTCCAGGCATTAGAACATTGACAACTTTAGGGAGGTTATTCTACATACCACAGTGATTGAGTTGGAAGAATGTATGTTTTGTACCTCTCTTTTGTAAGTTAAAAAGTCATTACATTGTGTGATACTTTGTGTCATTATTCAGTAAATATTTACTCCCCTCCGCCTCCCACCATGGGCCTTAACCTTCCACCCCCATCGGTGTTGGGTTTGGCCGTGCAGTTTGCTTTGGCCAATAAAATGTCTGCAGATGTGAAAAAAAGTCATGACAGTCGTCCCTTGGTGTCCTTAGGGAATTGATTCCAGTACCTCCGCAGATACCCAAATCTGCAGATGCTCAAGTCCCTGATATAAAATGGTGTGTATTTGCATATAACCTATGCACATCTTCTCATAAATTTTAAATCATCTTTAGATTACTTATAATACCTAATACAATGTGAATACTATGTAAATAGTTGTTATACTATATTTTTTATTTGTATCATGTTCATTGTTATACTGTTTTTTGTTGTTTTTTCTTTCCCCAAATATTTATGATCTGAGGTTGGTTGAACGGAACCCACAGATATGGAGGGCTGACTGTACCGTTTTTTGCAACTCTGGAGTCAGGAAACATTTTTAACTTTTTTTAACCTAGAAGTCCTCAGGCTTGTTTGATCATGGAATCCCTTTTTTTTTTTTTTTTTTTAAACACATAGTACTTTTAAACATTCTGCAGAATGAGAACACATTTGAGGAATAAAATTTTCCCTATATAAGGATTATTTTATATCTGAGTACGTTTTATACATTTTCGGTCAAATCATCTATTTACTGTTGTAATCTACTTTTTTGATTTATCACATGCCATTAAATATTTTCCTAAACCAGGAGTTGGCAAGCTTTTCTTGAAAAGGGCTGCAGAGTAAATAGCTTGGTGGCTTTGCGGGCCGCGTGGTCTCTGTTGCATCTGCTCAGCTCTGCCACCGTAGCGGGAAAGCCCCATAGGCAGTATGTCATGAACAGGCGTGGCTGCGCTCAAAGCTGGCATTGAGCCAGATTGCTTACGGACTTCTCTTTTTAACCATGATTTTTAAATGATTGCATAGTATTCCATTGAGTGGACATATGTACCATTATTGCCTTTTACACATTTTATTGTAGTATAATATACGTGTAGAAAAGTGTGCTTACTGTCCATTACAGCTTACTGTCCATTTTCTCAACTGGATACACCCATGTCACAAGTACCCAGCGTGTAATTGCCTCTATATGGACATCTGAATTGTTTCTATTACAATTTGGGGCTTTCACTAATGATGCTGTTGTGAGCATAGTGCCTGATCTACTTTATTGCTACATTTGCACTTTGGCTGTGTTAGTTTTCTATTGCTTCCATAACAAATTACCACACACGTGGTGGCTTAAACAATACAAATTTATTATCTTACAGCTTTGCATGTCTGACATAGCTCTCGTTGGGTGATCAAGTCAAGGTGTCAGCAGAGCTGGGTTCTTTCCTGGGGGTTCTAGGGGAAAATCTGTTTCCTTGCCTTTTCCAGCTTCTGGAGTTCACACACATTCGGTGGCTCGTGACCACTTCTTCCGTCTTCAAAGCCAACAACCTCAATCTCTCTGATCATTCTTCCATAGTCACATCTCTCTGAACCACGGGAAATAGTCTTTGATTTTTAGGACTCATGTGATTAGCCCAGACCGGTGGAAAATACAAGATTTGCCACTTGCCTCGAGATTCTTAATTTAATCACACCTGCCTTTTGCCATGTAACTTATTCACAGGTTCTGAAGATTCAGTTGTGAACATTTTTTGGAGGGAGGCAGGATGGTTTGCCTAGTACCCTGGTTCTGTGAAGCAATCAGCAAGAAACTCCTCTAATGTGTAGGAAAGCTGAGCTCCAAGATTTTGCCAGCTTTGCTTTTCAAATTTTTAAGACAATAAAAGAAAACACAATAGCATAAGCAGTTAGCTAGCATAGGTCATCTACACGATAGATAGCCTTATGATGAAAATGTATATTAAAGTACCATTTTGTTAAATGAAACAAAGCCCGGTTCACTCAGGTTAGAGTGGCAGCTGTGCTATGTAGAGCTCTAACAGAAGACATTTTTTATGGTGCTGTTTATCTCTTGCCCAGCACACACTCTGACAGTAGCTCCTTTATGTCCTCTCCTTTCGCTTGACAAGCTCTTTTGCGCTCACTGCCTTCTCAGTCACACATCACTTTCCATCTGATTGTTGGAGGCTCACATACAGATGTTCTGTCTGATCTCTAATGGGGCAAAAACACAGGACAGAAACAGACTATTTTCTGCTCTGAGATCACAAGCCTGAAGAACATGATGACATTACAGCCTGTCTGAACTTCGCAAGGGATGGTGCAAAGGGAAAAAGGCAGAGCTTCTTATGTGTAAGAACTAATTTTCAAAAAGCTCTTCACGGTCTTCAGAGAGCTGTTGGTTAGAGAGTCACTCTCCAACCAAGATCACTCTAAAAGGAAAGAGAGTGAATGGAAGTGCATTCAGGGGACCAGCCTGACCTCCTGGGGTGGTAAGTGGCCTTGTGGGAGGGATGGGTCTAGAAGCTTTAGCTGCTCAGTCTAAGACAAAGAAAACCTGAGGATGGTGAGAGAAAGGGAAGAGAAGAGCTGTCTTTAGACATCCAAGGGTGGTAACGTGGAAGAGGGCTCATAGTAGTTTTGGAGAATGCTAAAATAGCAATTTCCAAACTTCAGTGTTCATTAGCATCACTTGTGAAGAATCTGAATGCAGATTCCTGGGCTCCATCCACTGGAGGTTCTGATTCAGTCAGTGGGAGTGGAACATAAAGCTAAACTAAATTTAAAACAAAGTGCCACCATTGATTCCCACACAGATATTTCGAGGACCTTATTCATGTATTTATTCAGAGATCTATGAAGTATTTTCAATATGCCAGGCACTGTTGTAAGGGTGAGGATACAGCACTGAATAAAGCATACCAGCTTCCTGTCCTCAAGGGGATTCTAGAAGGAGAAGACAGACAAGGATCCCCCCATTGGAGAAAATGTTCTCTCCATTAGGAATGCTCTTCGTGTGTGAGGTAGTGATAAGTGATACAGAGAAAATCAAAAGCAAGAAGGGAGTTAGGGAGTCCTGGGGAGGGGAATGAGGTTGACGTGTAAATAGGTGTCACTGAAGCAAAGAGCCGAATGAAGGAAGGGAGAGAGCAAGTCATGTGGCTTCTGGAGGAAGGGTGTTCCATGCAGAGGGAACAGCAAGTGCAAAAGGATTTAGGTAGACACGTGCCTAGTGTGCTCAAGGAGTAGTAAAATGCCAGTGTGACCTTGCAAATTGAACTGAGAGGAGAATATCTGATACCATGTGTGAGGTGAGATACTTTGTTTATGCAGTTGGGCCAGGAGGGACGGCAGACCCCTTTGGAAAAGCAATGGATATGTTTACTCCAAGAAGAAAGAACTTTGGGCCATCTTGGGAAGGTTGCTTTCCCAACCTTGGTTGGTATGCCTGTTGTAGGGAAAATTCAAATAATCTGGTTGGTTGTTGAACCAAGCCATTGGTTTTTCAGTATGGCTGTGCCTCAGAATGGCCTGGGGAGGTAGAAGTGGACATCTGCTTTAACAGCACTTTGGGTTTTTTTGGTCTTTGATCAATTACCACTGCATTATTTTCAGTTTTGATGGGACTGACAATTGAAGTTTCTGTTCTTCTCAGGCCGAGAAGTAGGGATAAAACCCAAGTTAGGTTAGTCACGTTCTTTCTCACTGGAATTTAATCTTGAGTAGGGTGACACACGTGTGGATAATAGAAGGGGCTGATTCTCTCTGACTATGGCCCGTGGAGATGCCATCCTTTAAGTTTTGTTCCCCAGACTCCTATAATTGTCCTAGTTCTTGTTCTTTTCAAGGCCTAAGTTTTCAGGTACTGCTGATTCAGTTCAGGTCCTCCAAAAGGCAGGTTGGAAACCCTGGACTCAACACTGCTCCAGACCAACCCCTGCTGTGAACCGCTGTGCCTCTCAGCTGATCTGGAGGGGGCTATCCAACTTTGAGGCTGATTTTATTTCTCTTCTTTCCTCCACTAGTGATTCTCTTCCCCCCCCCCAGCTTCATTAACTAGTCAAAACTCAAGACAGGTGAACAAATGGTCCAAGTCCCTGTGTTAAAACCTTTCCCCCAGCTCTTGTCTACACGTGGTTTTAACACGGCAACTTGGACCGTTTGTTCACCTGTCAATTAAAAGTGGAGAATTAAGTATTTATACTTAGTGATTCTTGTATGAACTATATTTTAGGATAACCCAAGAGCCCAGTCTGATCAGGGAAAGTTTTTTCCATGAGAGAATTCTCATTAATAAAGGGGAAAGGAGTGAGAGAATCCACAAATCACTGTTTTATTTCCTTTAAATAAATAATTAATGCAGGCCATGCTCATCAGTGAACGGAACCGTTAAAAGGAGAGCTTGGGGGTAGCTCGGCAATGAAAATATTAGGCTGTTATGTTCTTACCATTACCTAAAATTTATCATCTCAGAGTTCTGGAGACGAGAAGTTCAAAATCTGACAGGGCTGTGCTCTCTTTGGGGACTCTCTGTGGGGACTCTCTTTGGGGACTCCATTCCTTGCCTCTTCCAGATCCTTGGTTGCTGCCCTGGCATTTCTTGGCTTGTGGCCGTGTGACTCCAATCTCTGCCTCTACCTTGACGCGGCCTCTCTGTGTCTTGTTCCAGACCTTTTCTGCCTCTCCCATATAAGGATATACATGATTGCATGTAGAGCCCACTGGGATAATCTAGAATAAATTCCTCTTCTTGAGATCCTTACATTAGTCACATCTTTTGCCATATGTGGTAGTAACCTCAGATCTGGGGATTACCATGTGGACCTGTCTTTCTGGGGGACACCATTTCCTCCATTGCCTGTGCTTCTGATGGGATGCACTGTGAAGCATGTGGCGTCACTTACGATCTTTTCTCACCATAAAAGTCTGTCTGAGTTTAACCAAACCCTTAGAGCTTGTAATCATTTACAGAAAATACCGATAGAGAAATAAGTGATATGACTTTCTAACCAAATGTGGAACATTCTACAGGACAACTGACTTTTTTTTTTTTTTAAATAAATCAATGGCATGAGAAAAGGTGAAAGAGGACTGTTCTAGATTACGAGAGATTTAAAGACATGACAAACAAGTGTAATTTGTGGACCTTGTTTAGATGCTAATTAGACCAAACCAGCCCTAAAAAGACATCTTTGAGGCAATGGGGGATTTGATTTTGAACTGGGTATGAGGTGATGCCTAGGAATCGGAATGAATCTGGTTCGTGGTGACAATGGCATTGTAGTTATGTCAGGTACCTTTTGTGTCCTGTATCACTTTCTCTTAGTGCGCCTTTTCACTCCAGCTCTTGCTATTGTACCCAGAGTATGCAGGTAGAACCTGATAGCACCTCCCCTAAACTGCACCCCGGGGCTTTCTTCTCTAGATGTCTCCATTGCTCCCTGTGGGACACCTGTGGGGACCTTTCCAGCCACTGAGACTCATTCTGAAGCACATAGGGGAGTGTAGGGAAGTTAACACCCCATGGGGCCAGGCCTGACCGTGGGGTGTGGGAACCACTGGGTAAACACTCCCCATTGTGTTCACTCAATAAATGATCTAAATAGCATTCCACAGCTCCTGGGATTGTGCTCAGCAGAATGCAGCTCCAGGTGCCCCCAGGGCCAATGCTCTGACATGCATCCTTGTGTTCGCTTCCCCTCCTGCCCCGTTCCACTCTTCCCAGTGCCACACTCCTGGCGATCACTTCCCAAAATAACAGCTTGTGCGCACACCCTCATTCCAAGCCCTGCTTCTGGGGGGAATCCATGCTGAGACAGTGGTTATGAAAGAAACTGATCATTTTTAAGACATGCGTATTGAAGTATTTAGACAAGAAATGACACAATGCATGGGGTTTGCTTGAAGTATTTCGCTGACACCAAAGGAGAAAGAGAAGGAAAGGGCTAGCTGAAGCACATGTCGAAAAATTATAATGACTGTTGAGTCTGAGTGTCGAATACGTGGGAGAATATCGTTGTGGACTTAAAATCTGTTATCGCAAAAAGCTTGAAAGGTTAAAATTATTAACAAGGTCTCCGAAGTAGAGGAACAGAGTGCTCTGAGAGTAGAGACCTAGTCCAGGTGGGGGATCAAAAAAGACTTTCCCATGAAATTGCTTTTAAGCTATGGCTTAATGGACAAAATGGATTTTTCAGACCCTTTTGCCCAAGGCAATTAGGAGCCTTGATGAATCTGGCCACCGTTCCAGAATCACTTCTGCACTTCTGCTTGGAACCCGGGGTGCTAAGCCCGCCACCCAGGGCCTTCTAGGGCTGCTGCTGCTGCTGCTGCTTCTTTTTAAATAGCACTTACTGCTTTCACATGGCTCATTTCCTCTGTATTGAATATCTGCCGTGGGTGGCAAATCATTTTGTGTGAAATATATTCATTCACTTGTAGACATTTATTGTATCTCCCAGCGAGTCTTTGAAATCTCACTGTTTCTCTTCTTTCTTGAGAGTGGTAGAGAGGAAATAGGAGTGCTATTTTAGGGCGGCCCAAAGTCGGATGAACTACCTGGTAAATTTTCGACATCAGAATGCTTACATCTATTTGATGCCAGCGGACTGGAGCCAGGTGCCCCGTGCTCTCGTTTTGTGCTGTGAATGGAGCCGCCCACGGGAGCCGCATTTCCCCCTGTTAGAGCACATTCATCCTCTGTGTTCAACAGACAAAGGAGGATTTCATAGCCGTGTAGCTGTCTGGGGTAGGAGATGCATTTTGCCTATAATTTCGATAAATAACCAGTCAAGTCATTCTCTTTAATTTGCTTTGCTTTGAAATGCCTGATTCACAGCAGTTTCCTCCACTGATACTGACATTTACTCCCCAGGGCTTGCTGATAGGTGCCACTGCTGTTGCTTGGTATCACCTTGCTTGTTTGACTTGCTTTATGTATCACAAAGTGCTTTCGTAACTGTATCTCATTTAGTCCTCATGGCAACCTTGTGATGTTTTCTCTCTTCCTTTCTGTTCCTTTACTTTCTTTTTTCTCCCTCTTCCCTTCCTCCAATTTTTCCTCCTTGCCCCTCACTCTTTCCTCTTTCTCTTCCCTTCCCGTTTCTTTCTTTTTGTTTTCTTTTCATTCCATCATTCATCATTTCTTCTCTCTCTCTCCTTCCTTTGCTCCAGCTGTTGCTATTGTACCTAGAGTGTATTTGTTATGTATTTGTTACCAAAGTATTTGTAACAAATACTTTTTAAAGGTTGGCTTGCAAATTTGATAGCTTGAGTTCAAATCCCAGTTCAGCCACTTCCTATCTGTGTGATCTTAGGTAAGTTACTTGAGCTTTAAGCCTAAATTTGCACACTCATAAAATGAGCATAATAATAATGCACTTTAGCAACGAGGTAAGTGCCTATTTGCTTACTGGGCTCAGTCTCTGGCAGGTAGAAAGCAATCAAAACTGTTTTCTATTATTTTTATTCTCATTACTTATTCTGCTATTTAGACACAGCAGTGACTATGACCAATGTGATTAATGTACCCATGAAGCTTATAATGGGGCTGTTGAGGAAACTGAGGCACACAGCTACTAAGTGACGGAGCCAAGGTTTCAATTTAGACCTGGTTGTTTTCAAGGTAAGAGCCGTCTTCACTTCTTTACTTAATGCTCAATGTCTAAATACGAAATTACCAGTAAGTCAGGATTCTTTTCCTTTTGTTGTTAGAAAGCTGTCTCAGAGTTCCTGATGATCGCATGTTGTTATTGTAGCTGTAGCTGTGCCTGTCTAAAAGGGATTCCCTAATTACTCAATATGCAAAACTTGTTACTACACAGATCAGATTCTTGCCCTCCAGGAGTTTGACTCCTAAGAAAGAATAATTGAATCAGTTATATTTTGGCAACTGAATATAATTTCACACCTACCTTAGCTACCTGCCTATTGTCTGGAAAAAATTGACTCAAAATAATGTTTTTCCAAGTCTTTGCTTATTTAATATAAGGTAATATAAGGAGAAATCCATAATTTCACATGATTGCCACTGGGCTGAATGATAGATGAATGCCTTGTGCCTTCAACAAGAAAAGTGGATGAGATGACTTAGAAATACAGAATATCCTGATGATTTCATCAATAATGGCAACCATTTAGTGTGAGTCTAGCCCGAGCCTCTGGTTCAGTAACAATGCGTCCACCGGCAGCATCTCACCATAGCCTGTGGGTTGCGGGGGGTGTGTCCCATTGCCACGTTGGCACTGTGGTCACACTGTACAAATGAATATTTGTACATGCCAGTCACGATTTGCTTAAACTTTTTATGCACTCCCCTTGTATAACATAGCAGTTACGAACTGGGGAGCTTAGAGTTGCCAAAACCTCTGCTTTGCTCTTTGTGAGTTGTGTGAATTTTCTGAGCTTCAGTTTTTCATCTGCAGAATTAACAATGGTAATGATTTCATGGTGTTATTGCAAAGAATTAATGAGAAATGCACATAAAACATTTTGCATAGAGTTTGGTATTTAGGAAACAGTTATTATTCATCTATTTGGTAAGCATTTTTTGAATACCTAATATATGCTGGACATAGGCCAAGTACTGGAGTTGCAAAGGTAAAATCCTGTTTAATTTACCTTCAAAGAGTTCACAGAAGTTGGTAAAAATATTTCCAGATAGCAAGGCAGGATTACAGAAGAAGAATCAAGAATCAGGCACTTTGATTAGTGCTCCAAGTTTCCCAGTTCACACAGTTGCAGTGATATACGTCAATTATATAGTCTGACAAGGCATTTAATTTTGCTGCATTTATTCCAGTAACTGATTTCAAGTCTGGCAGTTTCCTTTTGAGTTCAATGTCCGATGCTTCTATTCGTTCCAAAGAATCATCTTTCAAACAATACTCTGCAAAAATTATATGTTAGAACATTATCAAGTAACCTAATACCATTAGAGCCAAACATTGATGTGATCAATTTTAAAAACTCTAGCCTTTGAATATAACACAGAATAATTTACAGTTAAACTCCACTGGATTTTTTCAAATTAGATTCCATGTTATTTTAGCTGAATAGGAACTTACAGAGCCTCAAGGCACTCCGAAAATATAAGCAACTGAAAAAAGAAAAAGAACATAGACAGATAGCCTTACCAAAAGGCAATGAAGTCTGAAATTTAATGGAAACTGAGCAGTCACATATTGTTATGATACCACTTAATATTAAATCAATACTGGCCATAAACTGGGTTTGTTAATTATTACAACTTCTTACTCCTGTGCAGAGGTCAAACAGAAGAAAATAAAAAGGTGGTCATAAACCAAAGACTCAGAAGGGTAAATACCAGCTTCACTCAAAAATCTTTGCTGGCTTCATGGCAAAGAAATGCAAGCCCCTGGACGAAGAGCAGCTTTACCTCATCCACGATGCTAGTGGAAGTCACATGGTTTTAGTTTCTTTGTTTGCAAATAAGGGGATATTGGAAAGTTATGCTACATTTTATTAATAGATTTAAAAATCAAAACCAAACAAGGTTGGCCAATCTAGGTTTGATGCCTCAGTTTCTTTTTAGTGAAAACATAGTTTAATGAAATACAACATGAGAAATTTGCAGTCAATTTATCTGATAAACCAAGTAATTTATAGAAATGATCCATAAAGATAATGTGAGATAAAGAACAGAAGCCAAATTCTTCTGAAATTTTCTGCTGGAAATATTCTGCTTTTAGGGGTAAATAATCAGTGGATCTTTCCCCAGTGCTGGTTTGCTTAAGTCTCCTTGCTTCCTAACATTACATTGGTTGCCCAGATCTTTTCCTCCATCTTCAATGAATTGATCCATCTTTATCTGCTGTCCAGCTAATCTGAGGAGTCTGGTTCCAAAGTACATTTGCAGACTAATTTTCCAGCTAATCCCATTCTCCTCATTCTTCTTTCGGGCTCTCTAGGATTTTTTTGCTTCCCCTTACCACATCTTACTGTTATCACATTTTGACATTTATTATGCACTCTCTGTTTTGTTTGTTTTTGCTATGTGATAAAGTCCTACTTATTCTCCTCCAAGACCCATATCTAATGTTCCCTCCTCTGTGAGGTCCTGACTGCCTTCCAGGGTTACTCTTGCCTTCACTGTTCATGTTAGCCTATGATTATGCATTTGCTTTGTGTCTGCCCAAGTGGATTCTGGACTTCATGAGGGACAGGACCTCATCTCATTCATTTTTATATCTCTGGGGCCCAGCGCAGGCCTGGCACATAGTAGTTACTTCACAGATGTTTGTTGGATACGGGGCTCTGTCTATGGTGGTTAACATCCTGTACGCAGACAGCTAGCCAAGGAGCAGGGCAGTGAAATCCTGCTGTTGACCATGCATATCCTGGTGCAGGCCTATATCATCCCTAAGGAGGGGCACTTGCTTTGTGTCTGCCCAGGAGGGTCCCTTTTTGTAATTTCCACTGGGGCATAGTATAGGCTAATAGCAGACCTTGCTGGATGGATATATAAACAAACAAGTGAATGAAGTTTCCCTAGAGCTCTAATCTCCTAGAGCTATTGCAAAACAGAAAAAGATGCAAAAGAAGATTTTCCCTGGACCCATCTGGTCCAGTTGTCAAAACTGATCACATTCAACAGGTAACGGCCCATCTCTTTATGCTATGCAGCTTTTGCTTGGCGAACTCTGTGAAGAATAAATCCTGACATCTGCATCTTAGATTGGATGATTCTATTGGCCATGGCATGTAAACAGTGTTATTTTGAATGCGAGCATTTTTTTTATGGCTATGATTTTGTGTATGAGTACTGTCCATCTCTTTTTGTCTGATGGATTAGTGGTACCACCTGGGCATACTGTAGGACTACTGAAATGTGTCTACAAATGGTTCATGGTCTGTTAGGCAAATACCTCTCTGCTCTGTTTTTAAAAAAGATAGTGCTAAGGTCTTAGTTATATAAGAGTCATTACAATTTAAAAACAATCAAAATTTCTAGGTAAAAGTCAAGCTGTTTAGTTGATTTAAAAATATTTTCACTGGAGTGTATTTGTTCCAGCTTATTGAAAATGCTAAATGCTATATTGTAACACCTCATTAGGTATATCAGTGGACCAGAAGGGAATCTTGAATATGATCTCATTCATTCTTCCATATATTCACTCATTTACTAAAAAATTGTTTGCATTTCTCCAGTGCTTAATGTAATGCTTAGCATGTGGTATACACTCAATGAATGTGTGTTGACTTGAATTTAATTCATATAGGCATTCTTTCATTCTTTTATCAATATTTATGGGGCTGCTACCTCAGGCCAGACAATATGTTAAGTTCTAGGAATATAGTGGTGATCAATGCAGATGTAGTCTCTGCCCTCATGGACTTAAAATAATTGATATATTTTATAGTTTCCTCTCTGTAATAGTACTTTTTTTTTTTTTTTTTAGAGATAGGGTTTCACTCTGTCACCCAGGCTGATTGCAGTGGCACAATCATAGCTCACTGCAGCCTCCAATTCCTGGGTTCAAGTGATCCTCCTGCCTCAGCCTCCCAAGTAGCTGGGGCTATAGGCACATGTCACCATCTTTGACTACATTTTTAATTTTTTTGTGGAGACACGGTCTCGCTATGTTGCCCAGGCGGGTCTCGAACTCCTGGTCTCAAGCCATCCTCCCTCCTTGGCTCCCAAAGTGCTGGGATTACAGGCATGCATCACCATGCCTGGCCAGACCCTATTTTTTTTTTGTTTTTTTGAGACGGAGTCTCACTCTGTTGCCCAGGCTGTAGAGTGCCGTGGCATCAGCCTAGCTCACAGCAACCTCAAACTCCTGGGCTCAAGCGATCCCTCTGCCTCAGCCTCCCGAGTAGCTGGGACTACAGGCATGCACCACCATGCCCAGCTAATTTTTTACATATATTTTTAGTTGGCCCAGACCCTATTATTAAGCATTCCAGCAAATGAGGCATTTAATGAGTGATTCCCAGTTCTGGCTGCACTTCAGAACCACCTGAGATGCCTCTTAAAAAAACCCATGCCTGAGCCCTAACCCAGACCAATCAAATCAAAATCAATGACAGTGGGACCCAGACATAGCTACTCCTTACAGCTCCCCAGGGTATTATGAGAGGTGCAGCCAAGATTGAGAATTACTAAGCTATTCCCTGCCATTTTGGTGTATTACTGTTCTAGGTTGAGTTGTGTCCCTCCCGAATTCATATGTTGAAGTCCTAACCCCCAGTACTAAGAATGTGACCTGATTTGGAGATAGGATCCTTGCAGAGGTGGTCAAGTTTAAATGAGGTTATTAGGAGGGGATCTCATCTGACTCGTGCTGTCCTTATAAAAAGGAAATTTGGACACTGAGCCACACACAGGGCGAACACCATGTGAACATGAAGACAGAGGTTGGGGTGATGCTTCCACGGGCCAAGGACTGGCAAAGATTGCCAGCAGCCCACCAGGAGCTAGGACAGAGGGATGAACAGGTTCCTCTGACAGCGCTCAGAAGGAAGCAGCCCTGCTGATGCCCTGATCTTGGACTTGCAGCCTCCAGGACTGTGGAACAGTAAATTTCTGTTTTTTGTTTTTTGTTTTTTGTTTTTTTTTGAGACAGAGTCTCACTCTGTTGCCCGGGCTAGAGTGCCGTGGCATCAGCCTAGCTCACAGCAACCTCAAACTCCTGGGCTCAAGCAATCCTTCTGCCTCAGCCTCCC
>CAUYRT010018190.1:0-13143 GCA_963574885.1 Lepilemur ruficaudatus | reverse complement strand
ATGCCTAATAACGCTATTGCTGGATCGAATGGTAATTCTAATTTTAGCTCTTTGAGGAATCTCCAAATTCTTTTCCACAAAGGTTGCACCAATTTGCAGTCCCACCAACAGTGTAAGAGAGTCCCTATCTCTCCACATCCTCGCCAGCATTTGACAGAGTAGATTTTTAAATGTAACAAGATAAGTCAACTTGAGTAGTAATATATTTTGGGAAATCAGCTCACTATAAATTGTGACTGTAAACATTATACTGTAAATGCTTTGTAGTTTTCCCCCAATAAAAAAAAGAAAAAAAAATAAAGCATAGGAAAATTATATTTATTTGGGTCTTTTTTTTTTTCTCAGTCTAGCTAACAGTTTGTTAGTTTTGTTTATCTTTTCCAAAAGCCAATTTTTTTGTTTTGTTGATCTTTTGTACCTTTTGTTTAGTCTCAATTTTATTTATTTCTGCTCTGATCTATATTATTTATTTCCTTCTATTAAATAACTTGGGGTTTGGTTTGTTCTTGCTTTTCAAGTTCCCTGAGGTGCATCATAGGTTGTTTATTTGAAGTATTTCTACTTTTTTTCTGTTTTTTTTTAAATATTTTTTTTTTACCTCAGCATATTACTAGGGTACAAATATTTAGGTTATATATATTGCCCTTGCTCCACCCGAGTCAGAGCTTCAAGCGTGTCCCTCCCCCAAACAGTGTGCACTGCACCCATTATGTATTTATGTACCCATCCCCTCCTCCCCCTCCCACCTGCCCAACACCCAATGAATGTTATTACTACATGTGCACTTAAGTGTTGATCAGTTAATACCAATTTGATGGTGAGTACATGTGGTGCTTGTTTTTCCATTTTTGTGATACTTCACTTACTAGAATGGGTTCCAGCTCTATCCAGGATAATATAAGAGGTGCTAGATCACCATTGTTTTTTTGTGGCTGAGAAGAACTCCATGGTATACATATACCACATTTTATTAATCCACTCATGTATTGATGGGCACTTGGGTTGTTTCCACATCTTTGCAATCGTGAATTGTGCTGCTGCTATAAACATTCTAGTGCAGATGTCTTTTTTATAGAATATCTTTTGTTCTTTTGGGTAAGATGCCCAGTAATGGGACTGCTGAATCAGATGGTAGTTCTACTTGTATCTTTTTGAGGTATTTCCAGATTGTTTTCCACAGAGGTTGCACAACAGAATGGGAGAAAATATTCACATGTTACACAAACAATAAAGGGCTGATAACTAGAATCTATATAGAACTCAGGAAAATTAGCAAGAAAAAATCAAACAACCCTATCAAAAAGTGGGCAAAGGACACAAACAGAAACTTTTCAAAAGAAGATAGACTAGTGGCTAACAAACATATGGAAAAAATGCTCGACATCTCTAATCATCAGGGAAATGCAAATCAAAACCACAATGAGATACCACTTATCTCCAGTGAGAATGGCCTTTAGCAAAAACACCCAAAACAACAAATGCTGGCATGGATGCGGAGAGATAGGAACACTCATACACTGCTGATGGGACTGCAAACTATTTCTACTTTATTGATGAAGGTATAAATGCTATAAACTTCCTTTTTAGTGCTGCATTTACTGCTTCCTGTAGGTTTTAGTATTTTGTGTTTTAATTTTCATTTGTTTTAAGTAATTTTTAAACTTCCTAATCTTATTATTGGCCTATAGGTCATTTAGAATCATATTATTTAAGTTTTATATATTTGTACAGTTTCTGAAGTTCCCCTTGTTATTGATTTCTAGTTTTATTCCATTGTGGTCTAAACAGATGCTTGATATGATTTTGATTTTTAAAAAAATTTTTGATGCTTGCTTTGTGTACTAATATATGGTCTATTCTGAAGAAGGTTTCATGCTCTGATGAGAAGAATGTGTATTCTGTAGCCATTAGATGAAAAGTTCTGTAAATATCTATTAGTTTCATTTGGTCTATAGTGCAGGTTAAGTCTGCTGTTTCTTTGTTGAGTTTCTGTCTAGACGATTTGTCCAATGCTGAGAGTGGAGTGTTAAAGTCTCCAATTATTATTGCATTTGGGTCTATCTCTCACTTTAAATCTAATAATATTTGCTTCACATATCTGGATGCTGTGCTGTTGGGTGCATATATATTTATGATTATTGTATCCTCTTGCTGTATTGATCCCTTCATCATTATATAATGACCTTTGTCTTCTCTTACAGCTTTTGACTTGAAGTCTATTTCATCTACTACAAGTATAGCTACTCCTTCTTGTTTTTGGTTTCCATTTGCGTAAAATATGTTTTCCCATCCCTTCACTTCCAGTCTACTTGTGCTTTTACAAGTGAAGAGAGTTTCTTATAGACAACATATAGTTAAGTCTTATTTTTTTTGAAAATCCATTTAGCCAGTCTATATCTTTTAATTAAGGAATGTAGACCATTTAAATTCATGGTCCATACAGCACTTGGCTATGTCCATGCAATGCTTGGCTACCATTATGATAATCAATATTTTCATCTCAGGTAAGGTGATGTTTGAGATCAAGACAAACTTGGGAGACATTATCTCCCACAGATGATATCTCTAAGAATAAACACAGAAGCAAAGAACACATTGGTATTGAAAAATTGGTGAATTATTTTACTTGACATAACTTGACATATCACTCTACTTTATAAATTCCAAGCTTCTCCTTACCTAATATCTTGCATTTCTATCCTCTTTAAAATAGCTGATCAAGATAAAATCACAAAATAAAATAAATAGCATAAAGTACTATGAAAAGCAAAGTCAACATATCAGTTGTTACACTAAATGAAACAGACTGAATCCCTTTATTAAAAGAGATGATTTGTCTAGGTTAAGAAACAAAACCCCCAATTACAAGTTGTCTACAAGAAATAAGTGACTCAAAGTGATTAAACTGTTTAAAATATAAAGA
This sequence comes from Lepilemur ruficaudatus, assembly GCA_963574885.1. Lineage (NCBI taxonomy): Eukaryota > Metazoa > Chordata > Mammalia > Primates > Lepilemuridae > Lepilemur > Lepilemur ruficaudatus. The sequence goes on along the minus strand of CAUYRT010018190.1, from coordinate 10,220 downwards.
ATAGAGAAAAAGATATCCGGTACATGTAGATAAAAAGAAAGCATGAATCACATTATTAATGTCAGATTAGATAAATTAACAGGCATAAATAGGATAAGGAGAGACATTATACAATGTTAAGAGCTACAGTGTACAATCATGTATTCTAATAATAAAAAATCTGTGTGCACCAAGCCATATAGTTATTAAATATGCAAAGCAAAACAATTAAAATGCAATCCAATTTTGAAAAATTAACCTTATAGTGGGAGATATTGTTATCCTCTTTCAGAACTGATGAATCCATTTGTCAAAAATCACTAAAAGCATAGAAGACTTGAATTATACCATGATTACACACACACAATCTCAACTAGAAAGATATATATATATACGGTTATTTCCAAAGATTTGAAAGTATCTCTGTATATATCAGTGATTCTCAATCTTTTTGGTCTCCAGACCCCGTTACACTCTCAAATATTATTGAAGTCCCCAAATAGCTTTTGTGTATATGGGTTATAACACACTGGTTATATATGGGTATATATGGGTGCATATTAGAACACATAGGTTATACTATATCTATATTTATCTTGTTAGTAATTCAAACTGAGAATTTAAAATATTTATTAGTTTATTTAAAATAATAATAAACCCAATAGAAAAATGAGCAAGGCAATTCAGGGAAGTGAAAATTCAGAGGGATTGTAAAAAATATGAACATTTGCTCCTACTTAGTAGTAGTAAGGACGCCTCTATCAGAGCTGTCAGATTGGCAACACAAGGACAGATGTTGCAGAACTTTTTGTGAAAGGGGGAACAAACAGACAAAGGGCAAATGCTTGTCCATCTCAGAATGGTTGAATGTACTGTAATATATCTGAACCATAAATATGATGTGGAAATTTTTTAAAAATGAGTTAGAATTTTCTTGTTTACTAGGAGGGATTTCTAAATGTACAGAGAAAAGCAAGACAATAGAGGACTGCTTTTAATATGATCTCTTCTTTTTATAAACAACAAGCCTCCAAAAATCTTATGTGCATAAATGTGGTTATTTATATGTGAGTTATAGCAGCACCAAACTCTAGAACACTGACTCCTTGGAGGGATGGGCATGCAGAGGGTGGGAGGAAGCAAGGCGGGTGCATACACACACAGTTTGTAAGGGAAAAAGTGTTCATAATAAAAAAATCTCACTTATGTAAAATTTTATTTATATATCCAGAGGTGGCATTAAAAATATTTAACAACTGGTAGAGCACGGGGACAGACCAATCAGAGCAGACGCTGGCAGTACATTGTACGGGTGTGTGCTTGCTGAATATCGGCCCTGTTTTTTCCCTGCATACTCATGCCTTTATTTCTGTGGGGCAGATTCCTCAGAGTTGGACGGCTGGGTCAAAGGGTATGTGTATTTCTAATTTTAAAAGAAATAGCCAGATTGCTGTCCAAAAAGACTGTAGCAATTCACATTTCTTCTGGTGATGTAAGAGTACTCATTTTTCCCAACAGCAGTGGAGAGCATATCAATCACTGAGCAGGGAAATATTGTAAGATAGGCAAGTATTCTGTCTCTCAGCTGGAAGCCTCAGCTGTTGAAAACAGCGAAAGGAGCTTGTAGTTTTAAGGAAGGTCTCTGACATGTTAATCTTAAATTTCGAATACTATGTGCTGGAGGTAGAATGTCCACCAGCTGCTCCTGCCTTCCCCCCGCATTAATCCCCACCAGCTCCAATTTAGACCTGGTCCCTTCTTCCTGGGCTGAGGTGATAATTTTATTGCAGCGGATGTTCCCATCTTTGAGGTATGCGGTGCCATTTTAAAGCTTTTATCACTAAACCCAGGATTTCATGGTTCCCTCAGCAAATGGACACCGTAATAACTTACTACTATTTTTAATAAACCAAAGTTCAAATCAGAAAATTGCAATGACAGGAGCATTGCTGTGAGCAGTGCAGACTCATGGTCTCTGGTGAGCTTGCGTGGAAGTGGTGGAGAAGTAAAGAGCTCCTCCTTATGGGGTAAACACAGTCATAATTCTTTGGTTAGGGCGTTTGGCCACTGAGCACACAGAATGCTTACAGGTAGAGAGGGACAGGGAAGAGTCAAATGTGATTGAGTTTTCAGCATGGTTGATGGGATGGATAGTGATATATTTATAGAGCATAATGGTGAAGAAGCACTTTTTTTTTTAAAAAAAGGGAATTAACTGCAGTTTTGAACATTGAGTTTTATTTAGTAATAATATTTATTGAGAGCCTACCATATTCTGCGTGTCAGGGATAAAGTGATAAATGAATACAGTGACAAATGACACAGTTCTACCCTTGAAGACATGTAAGTATAGAGCTATCAATGGACAATTAAATTATATTGTATATATTTTAGTTAAAATGCCAATTTCAGGATATTACGAGAATGGAAGATACCTAGTCCTACCTTAAAGGGATCCTAGGAGTCTAAGCCGTGCTGAGGAATTTGAGTTTCATCCTGTAGTTGAGGTGGTGAAGTGTTGATAAAGCAGGTGAGCGAGGACTGAATTTGTATTCAAAATAGATCGGAGGCTAGGAAAGGTAGATTTGGGAGGGAGAGTGGTGGCACTGGGGACAGGAGGCCCCATCAGTAGTGGCAGCAAGCATCTCAGCAAGATCTGATGGGATCCTAAGGCAGGGAGGAGGTAGCCGTAAGGCCACAGAGACACAAGGTGGCACTCCTCCTTGGAGCAGGGGTCCTCGTGCCACCTCAAGCTGTCCCAGACTGCCCACTTCAGTGGCCACCTCTGTTCTGCCCTTCTCTTCCTGTCTCCTCATGTTTCTATCTAGCAAAGCCTATCTTCATTAGACACTGAAGCAAGCAATCGATTTGCCACTGAACGATGAAGTCACAAGCTCATTTTAAGAGGACCACCCTTAATTCTAAATTGGGGGCATTTCGGGTAGGATTACTTAGTTAAAAAGCATACTTTTTGGCTGTGTGAGGGTGTCATTTACATTTCATAGCTGGCCACCTGCTCTGCCTGCTTATAAAACCAGCCTTGTGCTGCACACAGCATGGCCGGAGGTGAACAAGTGAGGTTTTTCTTCTCGACTTTTGACAAGGTCTCTGTATCAATTGCTTTGGTTGCAAGAACTGAAAATAACTCTGGCTAACTTTAAAAAATGTTAAGAAGAAGTTGGGGCTGCGGCAGGGTGAACTTCTTGGAAAGATGTGTGATGTCTCACAGATTCAAAGAAAAGTTGAGCAACCAGGGGTGGGAAGCAGGTAGCTGCAGTTATCAGGAGCTGATAAACTGTCTTTCTGGGACACTGCCCTAGAGGTGGGCTGGCTCCCAATCTAGATTCCAGAGGGAAAGCACTTGATTGGCTTAATGAGCTTGATGTCCCCATCCCTTGGTGACAGGTACAAAATGAGGGTGAGGGGCACTGTGGATCAAACCCTATAGTTCCGCTTAGGATTGGGAGCGAATAGTGAGTCTGTCACTAGAAAGGAAGTGGGTGCTATGGCAGGCAAGTGACAGATAGCCACCATAGCATCATGTTGCTATAACCACCATAGCATCACGTTGCTGTATCCACCATAGCATCACATTGCTAATTTGTAAGTCGAGTGGCCTAGGAGATTTTAAATCTTCTTCCTCTAACCTTTGGAATGTGGGAGTCAAATGTGGCTTAGTACCTTGGTATGCTTTCACAAGTCTATGGACACCCCTTCTCAGTTCTTCCCTCAGTCAGTGAGACGCTTTCAGTTTTAGGTGTAGGCTTGATGGTGTCTGAATAGAACTACCAGTGTTTGCATGCTGGGTATTTCTGATTGGCTCGTAGCAATGGACAGGCTAGTGTTTAAAGAATAAATCTGTGAAGGAAATGTTCACAAACGTGATGGAAAGATATAGGTTTTATAGCTTCCTTGCAGCGGAAGTCTATTCCAGAAATTAGCTTTGTTTAAAATACATGAACTCTTCAGTTTTGGGGATTTCTACTTTTCTTTCCATTTCAAGACTAAGAATGTACACTCATAAGATTGTTCAAAATGCAGCTTTCCCATGTCTGACCAGACGCGATGTTGAACAAAAAATTAATGACAGCACAATCTGCTTAATCAGTCCGTGTGTTAGTGGTGTGGCAACTGCCAAGGACATCTCCAGAGACCCTCTGACAGCGTCCTTTGTGGACTCCAGGCAGCCAGCATCTCTGGGTTGCCGAGGCCCTGGCAACAGCCTTCATTTGCCTTTTATAGCAATAACAGATGCTTGGCACCAATTGTGTTTGCCAACGTAAGTTTCTCTCTATTCAAGACCATAAGATGCTTTCTGGCTCTGTTCTGGCTTCATCGTGGAACTTTTCCTCCTTCATTAGAGATGGGCAGAATCCTAGTGATCTGAGCTCTGGCTTTGATTCGGAAAATAAATTTCATGGAAAAATGGAGTGTGCTCCTTTCTTTGATTTCTAACTTTTCTTTTTACTTGTATGTGACTCAAACTGAAATTATAGCCTTCTATTATTTCCCCCTTGAATGATTTTTGACCTGCTTCTAACAAATAAGGAAAATACACTAACCAGCATGAGAAAACCAGGGTCAGCATTGGAAAACCATGTGTAAAAGCAAATGGAAAACCAACATCCACGACTCATAAAAATTAATGGCAGGGTGTGGCACACAGCTGCCCAACTGACGAGAAGAAAGCTATATTGTGAATTGCTGGGGAATTAACTGTTGTAAGAGGAGCAGCATAGTAATAGTGGATTTGAGCTGGTAACATCAGTGGCGAAGATGGCAGGAAGCAGAGAAATATTTAAGCATTTGCCTGAGAATTAGTGGTTTTCTTTGATACACTGATATTTTTCACTGTGGAGATACTCATTCAATGATGATTGCAGGAGTTATGACAGTAGCTGCTGGTGAGATAGGAACACTAGAGAATTGTAAGGAAAGGAAGAGTTAGATTTGAGACACTTTGACTAAGAGGGTTTCATTATAGACACTTGGGCAGGAAATCGGAATTTTACTCAGCTCTGAATATAGGACGCACTTGAATGATATAAGTCAAAGGTGAAAAAAGAAAAGTGGAACAAGGAAAGTTGAAAGAAAATTGTTTCTCTGACATAGCGTATGTTACTCCTACTCACACACCATGGGTCAAAGGAAGTCAGGGGCCACGCATACCATCAATGAGGAGAAAAATAGGGTCCTCCTATCAGGAGGGCTTAGTAAAGAGATCCAGCAAGTATTTTGAACAAGCAATGCAATCTGCCATATTTCTGAAACAATTTCTTTGATTATCATAGATTCTTAGTTTGTATCTTCCTGAGACATTTTTGTTGATACTTACTTTTCTAGCAAAATTTTCCAAGTTCTCAATTTTATCCAAGTTCTCAAATTTAGTAAAATACACATTTTCATGCTATTCTTTTATTTTGCCTTAAATCCCTGCTACGTCTCTTCTATGTTCTGTTTCCCCCTAGTATTTCTGATTTGCGACATCTGTTTTTTCCATGACTAATTTTGCCAGAGTTTTTGCCTATTGGCTTTCAAACTAAAGGGCTTTATAGTTGTTTTCTATGGTACTTCTGATTTCTATTGTATAAATTTCTGCCTCTATCTTTACCTTTCCTGCCTAGTCTACTTTCCTTGGACTTATTTATTACACCTTTCTTAATACCTTAAGTCAATAGTTAGCCAATTAATATTGTTCTCTGACTATATAAGCATTTAACATTATATTTCCCTTGTAAGCAGGCTCTCAAAAATTTCCACATATAATTGCTTTATTATCTTTCAGTTTTAAATATTTTTTGATTTCCATAATGACTTCTTTGACCTACTAAGTTTGGCAATTTAAATATGAATATTTATTCAACATTGTTAGTTATATTCTTCCAATAATTTCTATCCCTAATTGCTTCTTTTCTGCTTGAACTACCATTTCTTTTTTAAAAAATTTTTTAAAAAATTTAGAGGGTGCAAGTGTTTTTTTGTTACATGATTGAATTGTATCAGGGCTTTCAGTGTACCCATCAAAACAATAGTGTACGTTGTACCTGATAGGTAAATTTATACCTCACTCCCTTCCATCCTCCCTCTTCTTAGTTTCCAATGTCTTTTACACATCTTTATGATGATATATATCTCTCATTTAGTTCCCACTTATAAGTGAGAACATATGATATTTGTTTTTTCATTTCTGAGATTCTTCACTTAGGATAATGGTCTCCAGTTGCATCTAAATTGCTGTGAAAGACATTATTTCATTCTTTTCTATGGTTGAGTAGTACTCCAAGGTGTATACACATAACACATTTTCTTTATCTACTTATCAGTTGGTGGGCACTTAGGTTGATTCCATATCTTTGCAACTGTGAATTGTGCTGTGATAAACATTCAAGTACAGCTGTCTTTTTTATATAATGACTTATTACCTTTTGTGTAGATACCCAGCTGTGGGATTGCTGGATCAAATGATAGATCTACTTTTAATTCTTTGAGAAATCTCCAGACTGCTTTCCATAGTGAATGTACTAATTTGCATTTCCAACAACAGCTTATAGAAGTTTCCTTTTCACCACATTTATGCCAACATCTATTGTTTTTTGACTTTTTAATAGCCATTCTGACAGGGGTAAGGTGGTATCTCATTGTGGTCTTAATTTGCATCTCCCTGATGATTAGTGATATCGAAGGTTGTTTCACATGTTTGTTGGCCATTTGTCTATCTTCTTTTGAAAAATGTCTGCTCATGTCTTTTGCCCACATTTTGATGGGATTGTTTTTTTCTTGCTGTTTTGTTTGAGTTCTCTATAGATTGTGCATACTAGTCCTTTGTCAAATGTATAGTTCGCAAATCTTTTCTCCCATTCTGTAGGCTGTCTACTTACTCTTTTAATTATTTCCTTTGCTGTGCAGGAACTTTTTAATTTAATTAAGTTCCATTATTTATTTTTGTTGCTGCTGTACTTGCCTTTGGGGTTTTAGTCATAAATTCTTTGCCTAGGCCTATGTTTAGATGAGTTTTTCCTACACTTTCTTCTAGAATTTTATGGTTTCATGCCTTACATTTAAGTCTTTAATCCATCTTGGGTTAATTTTTATATATGACAAGAGATATGGGGGCCCTGTTTCATTTTTCTGCATGTGGCTATCCAGTTTTCCCAGTACTATTTATTGTATAGGGTGTCCTTTCCCCTCTGTATGTCTTTTTTATTGCTTTGTTGAAGATCAGTTGGTTGTAGCTATATGGTTTTATTTTTGGGTTCTCTATTCTGTTCCATTGGTCTATGTCTCTACTTTTATACCAGTACCATGTTCTTTTGATTACTATAGCCTTGTAGTATAATTTGAGGTCAAGTAATGTGATACCTCCAGATTTACTCATTTTGCTTAAGATTGCTTTGGGTATTCTTTTCTGGTTCCAAATGAACCTTAGGATTGTTTTTCCTAGATCTGTGAAATATGATGTTGGTATTTTGATGGGAATTGTGTTGAATCTATAAATAGCTTTGGGTAGAATAGATATCCCAGCACTCTGGGTCTGGGATCTCAAAATGGTGCCAGACACAACACCCAGGGTTTGCAAGTTAGTGGGTCCTCATTGTGCCTTGTCTCCTTCCCTGCATACCTCTGATCCCATAGAGAAGGTTTCCTCTCTTCCTTCTTCTTCACTTTGGGTGCCTCCTGTCCCCTCTCTGTTGATTTCCAATGCTGTCTCTTATACAGTTGATCTGAAGGTCAGTATTCACTCACAACTTTCAATCCTCTCCATGAGAGTGGTATGTGCAGGCTGCTTCTATCTAGTCTGCCTCCTTGGCTCTTCTTGAACTATCATTTCTGATAGAAATATATTTGTCACTTACTATGGTCTAGTTGTGTGATTTTCTCCTTATAATTATCAATTTTAAAAATATATTTTGAAACTGTGTTATAACATGCATATAAGTTTAGGATTATTATAGCTCTCTGGTAAATTGTACTTTTTGTCATTATGTAGTGACTCTCTTTACCTCTGATAATATTGTTTGACTTAAAATATATTTAGCCTAATATTAATATATCTACTCCAGCTCTATTTTACTTACCACTGTGTGGCATATATTTTTAATTCTTCATTTCCAATCTTTTAGTTTCCCTATGTTTTAGGTGTTTTTCTTATAGCTGAATTTTATTTTTATATTCTAGCTGAAAATTTCTTTAGATTTATTTAGTCCATTCACATTTGTTATGATTACTGGTACATTTGGATTTTTAAAAACCATCTCATTTTGCACTATTTTTCTTGGTTTGAGGTAGAGTAGTTAGAATCCAAATTTACATGAAGGTAAGAACAGCATCCCAGACTAAACATGCAGTCTTAGTTTTCATCTTCCTTTACCAGTAGGTAGATATTTCTTCGACTCTATCCTTTTACAGAGGGTATACCTTCTTAGAAACCCAAGATTTATGTGTGTTATGTAGGGTTTTTTTTTTTTTTTCATTTTGGCCCAAGGCTTTACTTTGTATCCTAATATGGATGCTATAATCCAAATCCCTATGAGACCACAAATGCCTACAGGGTCACAAAGGCCAATTCTAATTTTTGTTTTCTCTTTATTTTTTGGCTCCTGGACTTTTTATATTATTATGATGAGCTCATCTATAAACCTAAAAGAATGTTTGATATATTTTTCCTGCCTTTCTGGGTGTTTTGAGGTATAAAGTATTTCTTCAGGATTTCTTATCACACCATATTGCTTGAAATAGAATTGCTACCAGTTTTTTTTTTTTTTTAATTGAAAGTGTATCACTACTCCTTCCTCTCTATGGTTTCTTTTTCATGGATGTATAACATCCTTTATATTCCTTCACTAAAGCTATAAATGCTGGATTCTTGAGAAAATAGATTTGGCACCTCCCACCAACTTTTCCTAAGGATCTAACCAAACAGAAGTATGTATATGCAATATATGTACATGTTCACTTATGAAAAGATCTTCACATAATTCTAGTGTTGGTATAAATTTGTATTTTAGCACCACTGCTTAAGTTGTGATATAAACTTTATTTTTCCAAATGAGTGATATTGGAACATTACCAAAGTCTGAACTGCAAAATATAAAAAACGAAGTTATTTTTATAAATTAAGTTATGTATGCACTTTTTTCCCAGTGTGACAAAACTTAAATTTGATTTAGAAATCTGGAGGGTCTGTGGTCCCAGTCCTTGAAGGATGCCTACTAATGAAATATTCTAGTTTGTTCACATTTTGTCAGGTGAGACAACAAAAGTTGTCAAAAGTTATTTTGTTGCAATTTGAAACCCTAGCAATATCTCTTAAAATTAAAATTTATATAAAATTTTAAGATGATAGTTGAATGAAGTGAACACCAAGTACAGCAATTCATATTGACAACAAAGTCTAGAATCAAATTAAAATGCTGAGTTTGTCAATGAGAGGATGCAGGACAGACCTTCAAGGTTTACAACATAGTGAAATTTTCTAATTTCCTTTGTGATTTTATAATACCAAAGGGCCTTTAATAGCCATTATAGCATGAGCTTCATAAACAATCAAACATTAGCATATGTGAGCCAGAAAGTAGACTTTGACCACTGAATAGTAACAACAGCTGTGATTTTAACTATCAACTATTGCGTGGATGTTTTGTACCAGTAAATCGACATGCCATATTGCTTATCCTTACAATTCATGTAACCAGAACAGATGTACCCCTGTAATATGCTGAAATTTAAATAAATAAATAAATGCCTGCCGCAAAGCTCAACTGCGGCAGTCTGTGGCAGCGTGAGCGTTGTCCTCCAGGGTTCAGTGGTTGTAGGTGAAAACGGAAGTATATGGAGAACCAGGGGTACCCTGCCCTCCAGCTTCAAGAGGTAGAACATCGCCTCATCCCCACCTTGGCATACCCTTGCGGGAGCTCAGCTTTCCAGAGGATTTTGTAAAAGGTGAAGTCCCAGTCTCAGTGAAGATGAAAGGTGTGGGAGGCCAGCAGCAGGAGCAAGTGGTCCCTGGCATGCCTGGGTCAGGGAAGGCGGTGCCCTGGTAGGTGTAGGTAGAGCCGCGTGGAGGGGGGTGGGTGGGCAAGCAGCCCGTGTGGTCGTGTGGTCATAGACTCTGCTGGACAGGGCTGCTCCCTCCGGAAAGTTGGAAATGCGCAAAGTTTCGGTGCCATTCCCTCCCTGAAGATACATCCGAGAAGAAAGGCCAGGCCTCACCTCTCATGGTGTTCTCATTCTGCCATAGGAGC